>CABHPR010149928.1:0-27637 GCA_902168415.1 Peromyscus melanophrys
CATGAGCTGGCTGTTTGGAACCTGGGGCCTATGCAGGAACACTTTGCTCAGCCTGGGAGGAGGGGACTGGATCTTTCTGGACTGAATCTACCAGGTTGAGCTGAATCCCCAGGGGTGTCCTTGCCCTGGAGGAGATGAGAATGGGAGGTGGGCTGGGGAGAGGGGGGGTAGGAGGAAGGAGGACAGGGGAATCCGTGGCTGATATGTAAAATTAAAATAAATTATAAAATAAAAAAATGGGCTACAGATCTAAACAGACAATTTTCAACAGAAGAATCTCAAATGGCCAAAAGACATTTAAGGAATTGCTCAACATCCCTAGGCATCAGGGAAATGTAAATAAAATGATTCTAAGATACCATCTTATCCCTGTCAGAATGGGTACGATTAAAAAAAAAAAAAAAAACCACTGATGACAGCTTATGTTGGAGAGGATGTGGAGCAAGGAGTGCAAACTTGTACAGCCACTTTGGAAATTAGTATGGTGGTTTCTCACAAAAGTGAGAATCAATCTACCTCAAGACCCAGCTATACCACTCTTGGGCATATACCCAAGGAATGCTCAATCATACCACAAGGATACTTGCTCAGCTATGTTCGTAACAGCATTATTCATAATAATCAGAACCTGGAAACAACCTAGATGGCCCTCAACTGAAGAATGGATAAAGAAAATGTGGTATACATACACAATGGAATACTACTCGGCAGTAAAAAGCAATGACATCATGAAATTTGCAGGCAAATGGATGGAACTAGAAAATATCATCCTTAGTGAAGTATCCCAGACTCAGAAGGACAAATATGTTATGTACTCACTCATAAGTGGATACTAGATGTAAAGCAAAGGATAACCAGGCTACAACCCACAGCTCCAGAAAATCTAAGTAACAAGGAGAACCCTAAGAGGGACTCATGGATTACCCTGGAAAGAGAAAATAGATGAGATCTCAATGAGTAAACTGGGGGTGAGGGGGAGCAATGTAGGGTAGGGTATGGGGGATGAGAACATAAAGGAATGGGGTGGTTGAGCTGGAACAGGGGCAGATTGGGAAAGCAATGAAAGAGATACCATGATAGAGGGAGACATCATGGTGACAGGGAGAAACCAAGTGCTAAGGAAATTCCCAGGAATCCACAAGGCTAACCTTAGCTTAGACTACTAGCAATAGTGGAGAAGGTGCCTGAACTGGCTTACCCCGGTAATCAGATCAGTGAATACTCTAACTGCCATCATAGAACCTTCATCCAGTAACTTGTGGAAGCAGATGCAGAGATCCACAGTCAAGCACCAGGCAGAGCTGCAGGATTCCAGCCGAAGAGAGTGAAGATGGATTCCATGAGCAAGGGGCATCAAGATCATGATGGGGAAACCACAGAGACAACCAAGCCAGGCAGGTGGGAACTCATGAACTTTAAACCAACAGCTGTGGAGCCTCCATGGGGCTGGACTAGGCCCTCTCTGTAAGGGAGACAGTTATGTAACTTGATCTGCTTAAGGGGCCCCTGGCAGTAGGATCAAGAGCCACCCCTGGTGCATGAGCTGGCTTTCTGAAGCATACTGCTTATGGTGAGACACCTTGCACAGCCTTGATTCAGGGGAAGGGCCTTGGACCTGCTCCAACTGAATGTACCAGGCTCTGCTGACTCCCCATGGGAGGCCTTCTTGGAAGAGGGAATAGGGGATGTGTTGGGGAGGAAGGCTGGGGGTGGGGGGGGAGGAGGGAAGAGAGGGGGATCTGTGGTTTGTATGTAAAATGAATAAAAACTTAATGAAAAAAAAACTAAATTAAAACCCACTACAAAAATAGTTATTGTACCCCTAATAACACCAGCAGTGTCATTATGATATATAGAGAGACACACACACACTCTAATATAGACACATGCATCTGACCATATTTTTCCAGACAATTATTGTTAAGATTATTTTAATTGAAACATGGACATGCTTCATGGAAATTTTGCAAACATATGGAATGCAAGGCTTTTATGGTTTTAAAAAATGCCTCAGACATTTTAATTTCTAATAAGAGAACAAATGCTAAATTTGAAAGTTTCAGACATGCAAATGAAAACAGCTAAGCCAAAAGAGGAGGAGACAAAGAAAGCAGTTAAAAGTATGCTCTCAAATATTGGAGGGTTCTCTGGGATAAACTGCATTGAAAGCCCAGATCAGAGCAGATATATGAAAGTAGACCAACTTCTATCAAAGCCAACTGCTTGATTTGCAAATAGAATAAAGGCAGTTTAACAAACTCAGAAATAATGAAGGTTTCATATCTCTAGGCCCCCGAAGATATGCACTGCTCTCAAATTGAAAAGTCTGTAGCATTGCCACAGACGTTTTTTGCATCCCATTGGCAGAATGTGTGAAGCAAAATTTTACTTGCAACTCACTGCGTTTCTGTAATGAGAAGAAAATATATGCAAGATCTAATTTATAAGGAATTTGCACATAGTGTCTCTATGTTGCTAGACCAAGGAAGAATGTTTATTTCATAATTTATGGAAATTTATACAATATGATTTATGGAAAATTAAGTTCACCACTATTGCTACAGATTCTTAAGGTATTGGCAACAATTTCCAAACAACCATTATTATACAAAGTTCCAGATTTGAAACTTTAATTTGGTTGAAAAATAAATATTCCATTAATAAAGAAATGAAAAAACAAGTAATAAAAAGAATAAATACAAAACTTCATTTTATTTTGTTTTCCTGTGTGCCTTCTTCACTTATTTCCTCCCTTCAAGACATAGGGAGGGCCGGGCGGTGGTGGCACACGCCTTTAATCCCAGCACTCGGGAGGCAGAGGCAGGCGGATGTCTGTGAGTTCGAGGCCAGCCTGGGCTACCAAGTGAGTTCCAGGAAAGGCGTAAAGCTACACAGAGAAACCCTGTCTCGAAAAAAAAAAAAAAAAAAAAGAATAAACTGAGAGGATGGCAATTCTTATACACAGTTTAGAGGGGTTCTGTGATTCCAGCCTTTCACCACATATCTAAAGTACAGTGGATTACTATTGGCTATAAAATGTAGCTATATCTCAGAACTCATTATTAAATATATAGTGATTTG
The DNA here is from genome assembly GCA_902168415.1 of Peromyscus melanophrys. NCBI lineage: Eukaryota > Metazoa > Chordata > Mammalia > Rodentia > Cricetidae > Peromyscus > Peromyscus melanophrys. The sequence goes on from CABHPR010149928.1 coordinate 3,082, forward strand.
AAAGCTCATATAATTTTACTGTATCTCCTGTATTAAATTAATATGAATTTCATTTCTTTTAAATATTCATTTTATTTTTAATTGTGTGAGTGTGTGTATGTACATGTGGGTATGCATGTGTGCATGCGTGTGTGTGTGTGTGTGTATGTGTGTGTGTGTGTGTGTCTATGTCTCAGTGTGACTTTGTGATCATGACCAAAGATACTTTCTAAACCTAGGGGAATTAATTTCCCATGGAACTAGAGATAAAGGCAGTTGTAAGCATTTGATTTGGGTTCTAGCCCCTTCCATGAGCAGTATCTGTTCTTAACCACTGAGTCAGCTCTCCAGTCCCTCAAAAACAATTTAATGATGATATTCATTATGAGGATCTATTTCTGTTGCTGAAATAGGAGGGTGTTGATTTTTTTTTGTTGTTTTGTTTTTTGTTTTTTGGTTTTTTTCGAGACAGGGTTTCTCTGTGTAGCTTTGCGCCTTTCCTGGAACTCACTTGGTAGCCCAGGCTGGCCTCGAACTCACAGAGATCCACCTGCCTCTGCCTCCTGAGTGCTGGGATTAAAGGCGCGCGCCACCACTGCCCGGCGAGGGTGTTGATTTTTAACAACCAAAGTAACAATTACTAGATATTAAGTAGGTTGTAAAAGCAAGCAAGGATTGGGTGTTAATGAATATGAATTTTAAAGAAACACTATAGATATTTTGAAATATACAAGTTTGGATGATAATGATATAAAATCTGTTACAGGAAATTTTATCTAAAATATAGTTAATGGTATATTCTCCTTAAAATCTAGAAATTCCTATTCAGGATATCTTGAAATATAAGCTCTTGTAACTAAAAGTTTTCCTGGTCCTGTCCAGATCCTGCAGCTCCCACAGTCTGCAGCCACTCAGACCCAAGGAAACACACAGAGGCTTATATTAATTAAAACTGCTCAGCCATTAGCTCAGGCCTACCACTGACTAGCTCCTTCACTTAAACTCAGCCCATTTCTATTCATCTATATGTCGCCACATATTCAGTGGCTTTACCTGTGTGCCATTACATGCTGCTTCCGGGACAGTAGGCTGACATCTCCTGACTCAGTCTTCCAGCCTTCCCACAGTTCTTCTTCTCTGCTTATCCTGCCTATACTTCCTGCCTGGCTACCGGCCAATCATCATTTTATTTATCAACCAATCAGAGAAACACAGTCACAGCATACAGAGTGATGTCCACAGCAGGTTCTAATTTCTGAACACATTGTTTGAATCACATTTCACGTCCATGTTTTTCCATCATTGTTGCTATATTTTTGCAATATTTATTTTGAAGAATTTCATTACTATTTCTTTGATCTTCTGATTATCATCCAGAGGATTTAAGATATTTAATGCTAGATCATCTACTCGAATCTACTATTGTTGCTCTATTTTAAGGTTTTGTGCTTGCTTTTGTTTTTGTTATACTGAGGCATGGTTTCACTTTGTATACTGGGTTATTGTCTGTCTGGAGATTCCCATGCCTCAGCTCCCCAAGGGCTGGAGTACAGGTGTATAGCACCAGGTCAGATTTTTATTGTATTTTAATCCCTGTATTGTGACCTAATGCCTACACATTCATAAAGTTTCTTCATTCATGTAACATTTTCAAAAATATATTAACAATAATGTGGTATCAAATGTCTCATATTTATAACATAATATGATATCTATATTTTTATTCATTGCGTTTGTTTCTATAAATTTTATCTGAAAATGTTATTCGGACATTGGGTAAAACAGAGTGCTTATATATAAGTGGCCTTGGGTTCAGTCTTAGCACATATGTGGCAGCTCATAATGGGCTTTACCTTCAGTTCCAGGGGACCCAACATCCTCTTCTGGCTTACAAGGGAACTGTGCACACATAGTACACATACACCCATGCACTGACACTTTTAAAATACAATTTAAAAAGAATTTTAAGAGATTGGGATATATATATATATATATATATATATATATGATATTTTCAATTAAACTCTCTTAATGTGAGTTATAAACAAAATATCCTAGACAGAAGAAGGTAGATGAGGTGAGAGCGGCAGGAAACACAGGACTGTCTGGTAGAGGAGTGGTGTAGTTGAGTTACACTCTGTTGTAGTTACCTTTATATTGCAAATCTTATCACATATACCAGCAGGTTTAGACTTGTAAATGTTATGATCTGTATATAAATTGCCCCCTCCTGTGTTTGGACATTGCTCCACATCTGGGAGCTGTTTGGGAAAGAGGGACAGTCACACTGGTGCAAGTGCATCAGTGAGGACTAAAATGATTTGTTATTTATAGCTATTTATAGCTTGGCTTTGGTTCCTGCTTTCTCTCTTCTTCCAGACCTACTTAGATATGAGAAAGCAACCCCAAGCTTCTGTGAACATTGCCGGGAGGCACAAGTTATCATTAGGCCATCCCTTCTAGGGTAGACTTGACCTTTGAACCATGCATGCCTCAGAGTGAACTTTTTCTCCCTTAAGCTCCTTCCTATCAGGGATTTGTTTACAGTGATAAGAAAAGGAACAAATGCAATAGCTATCATACGACATTTGAAAACCCAGGATATACTACCCTGTGTGGTTTTGAGAGCACTTAGCATTTATAAAACTAACAGAAAAATTTTTTAGGATAATTATAAGATGAAAGTAGAAGAGAAAGATCAGATACTGGAATCATAGCTGTAGCTGGAGTTATCTTCAGTCCTGCCTGGGCCGGCAGCCACTCAGACTCAAATAAACAAACAGACGCTTATATTATTTAAACTGTTTGGCCTAATGGCTTAGACTTCTTACTATCTAGTTCTTATATCTTAAATTAACCCATTTTTATTAATCTATACCTTGCCACGTGGCTCGTGGTTACCGGTACTTTACATCCTGTTCCTTATGGTGGCAGCTGGCAGCGTCTCCCTCTCCATCCTTCCACCTCCCGTAATTCTCCTCCTCCTTGTCCCATCTACACTATCCTTCCTGCCTGGCTACTGGCCAGTCAGCGTTTGATTTATCAATCAGTCAGAGCAACATATATTTACAGCATACAGGACATCCCACAGCACATGATGATTACTGAATACACTATTTATTGTAGTATTCTGGGCAAGAGAAAATGAGGAATGTATTACATGAAATCATTACAGAATTCAAAAGACAAAATAAAAGGAAGATACATTTTATGTATGTAACCTAGATTAATGATTATTTCTATAAGAAATGTTCTCCACTCCTTCAAGCTTCTTGAATGTATATAACCTTTTCAAAACATATTTCCCAATTGAACAATTATTATTTTGTCAAATACACATCATGTTTCTTATGTACACTCCCTTTTTTTGTTAATTTTCTATTACTGTGACACCACAACCAAGAAAACTGATAGAAGAGTTCATTTGGGGCATATAATTTCAGGAATTGAGTTCATCACCATGATAACAAGTCGAGGAGGCATGGCAGCAAGCAGGCAGTCATGGTGCTAGAGCAGTAGCTAGGAGCTTAGATCTTAATCCACAAGCATGAGACAGACAGTTTTAATTAGGAATGGAGTGGGAGTTTGAAAACTCAAACCCCACCTCCAGTGAAATTCCTCTTCCAAAAAGGCCATATGTCCTAATCCTTCCCCAAATGTTCCACCAATTAGGAACCATGTATTCCAACATATGAGCCTTTGGGGGCCATTCTCACTCAAATTACAACACTCCCTATATATCTGCATTCATGGTAGTGTGAATATATAATTGGTTCTTTCTCATCAGCATGACAGGCTCATGTTCCCATCCCTCCTCTTTATGTTTTATTGTTGGATGCATCATTCATAGAACACCTCCAAATATGTTGGTTTAAAAGGCATGGCTGAGAGTAGATAGGCCATACACTGTGGAAAAATGAACACCATTGTTCTGCTAAAGGAAAATGCAATAAAATAACTGCAAATGGCATGCTGGTATACCCATAGACCTGTGCCTCATTCTGCTATCATCAGAGAATCTTCTGGCGGCGGCACATGGGAACTAACACAGAGACCCACAACTGGACAATATGCTGAGTCAGAGACTTTGGAGCACTCAGGCCTGAAAGGAATGTCTTCACCCCAGACTTCAGGAAGCTATGCAGAAAGAAAAAAATACTGTAAGAGCAAGAGGGAACGGATGACTCTAAGGAAATGGTGTCCTCCATATACAACAGCACTGATGATATACTTACGAATCACAGAAACACAGGGCCTGAATAGTTTCAAGCTAGGTAGGATACCACTGCTGGAAGGAGGAAACAGACATGAGCTTCCACAGCTAACCAAGAAACTATCCGCAACTGACACCCATTTTCAAAGGAAAAATTAATGTTCTCCAATGGAGTCTCAGTGGGTATATTAACCACACTTCAGGTAGGCCTCATGCTTGGCAATAGACAGCAAACACAAAATGAACTCACGTAATTTTGTGGAGTTTTTAATCTATTTTTTTTCTTTTTGGTTTGAGTTTTTATGTTTTATTTTTTGTCTGTAGGTCTTTTGCTTGCACACTTTAGTTTCCATTTTTTTGTGTTTCTTGAAAGTGTATGTGTGTATGTGTGTGTGTGTGTGTGTGTGTGTTTTCTGTTTTATTGGTTGTTTCGTTTGTATGTTTGGTTGGTAGATTCGTTGGCTGATTTTTGTTGTGCATTGGCTTGCTTGCTTATGTTAGATTTTAAAAAGAAAGAGAAAGAAAGGGCTGGAGCTGGTTGGGTGGGGAACTGGGAAAGATCTGGAAGAGTTGGAGGAGGGGAAATCATGATCAGAATTTATTATACAAATTTTTAAAAATTTAAAAATGCTGATATAAGACAGTAAAAATAAAGGAAAATAAAAAGAAGGCATATGTATGTGTACACACATTATTCTTTGTAACAAAATTATTCAATGGCTTTACATTGTATCATGAAAATTAATCATCTGAATGAAATAAAATACATATTTGATGTATTTGCCAGTCTAAGAGCTTTCTTTCTTCACGTTGAGACAACAGCATTTCTAGTCTTTCAAAAAAGCTTCTTCTCAACTCTGTGGCTGATGAACATTGTCAATTGATCTATCACTACAAAGGTTTGAGACATAAGAAAGACAGGGATAATCTACTGTATCAGTTACACTGACCAAAATTTCTGGGAGATGTTCCTCTGCATTTTCATTACAAAGATGGAAAAGCTCAATTCTTGATCTTAATCCCGAATTTTTGAAAAAAGCCATTATTTTGAGTCAATAAAAAGCAAACATTCCTCCAAAATTATATCCTTGACTTTCTCAACAGTTTGCTGCATGTTAAATGACTCTTTTGAGATCTATCATCTGTCTTTCTGTCTGTCTATAATTTATCTTTGTATCTATGTATCTGTCATCTATTAGTGATATTTTTAATTTTATTAAAACTTTTTAAGAAACCAATGAAAGGACTTGAAATATAAAGATTTTATCTTTCATTGAAAGATTCTTTAAACTAAACTTCTACATTAGCCAATGAAGCAAAATAGAAAAAAAAAATACCTCTAAAATCACAGCAGAAGCTATAACCACTTGATTGATATAACTATGCAAAGGACAATGATTGTATGAATATTCCATGTGTCTTGAGACAGTATATTCTGTCCTGTCAAATAAATTATTTGTGTTTTCTAACACCCTTATTTGTATCCCGTATGTATTTCTTTAAAGTTTTTCTCAAGTCTCTCCCTTTATATTAATCCTTATCTGGCCTATCTCCCTAAAAATATTCCTGTGAATGTTTCTAGAACAATACTTAACATAATGCATTATAATTTACCTCGCTTGTGGACAGATCCCTACATGGCCTGCATAGGCCCTTTGTGCATGTATATTTTGAAGAACATCTCATTGCTTTTTATGTAGTCTCATCTAGAACATTTGACACAAAGGTTTGCTCTATATACGAATATGTAACAAATGAATAAATAAAGTGATGTAAGGTAGTCCACATCAACAGAAAACGTCTCTTTTTCTGAAATAAAAATTTTATATTATTTATAAGTAATTATATATTATAAAAGTTTCTTTATGATTTGTCTGTACATTGAAACTTATGTAAAAATGAGCTGTAAAGATATGTAGTGGTTCAATAAGTACAACGGAAACAACTTTTATACATCAACACGTTTATTTATGTATTCATTTGTTGTCAGCTGAGATGATAGCAGCAGCGATTTTCTTGGGCAGAGTCTTTGGTAGCCCAAACTAGATTCAATATGTAATCTCCCTGCTTTTATTTGTTAATTGTTGAGATTATAGGTGTGTACCACTATACCTGGTCTGAGCCCCTTCTGGGTTTTAAAAAATACTTGAGATTATAACATAATATCTTCATTTCTCCCTTCTATTTCCCCACTATAAATTCTCACATATATGCCTAAACTCTCTTTAAAATTCATGGCGATTTTTCCATGAATTATTGTTATATACATATATGTATATGTATACACATGTGTATTCATATATATGCAATCTTCTCAGCTCATATAATGTTATTTGTTTGTATGTTTTCAGGGATGACCATTGGTATTGGATAACTAATTGATGTGCTCTTCCCTGGAGAAGACAATTTCTCCTACTCTAAGTGTTCCTTAGTCATCTATACTTCTTTGTGTAGGGTTCAGGATTCATTGGCTCTCCCTGCCCTATCTCCATAACCATATCTATTGTTGTTATCCTTGCTCAATTCATGTTTAGACAGCCATGTTGATGAGACTTTGTGGTTGTAGTTTCTGCCATTCTTAAGAGACAACCTCACAGCTAACTCTCAGTCCTCTGGACCATATAATCTTTCTGCCCCCTCTTCTGGGATGTTCCCTGAGCCTTAAGTTCAGGAGTTGTTTTGTAGAAATATTCTATGGGGCAAGGATCCACAACTCTGTATTTTAATTAGTTATAGTTTTCTGTAATGATCTCCACTGCAATGCAAAGTTTCTTTGATGGGTGATGAGTACTTTATTCTGTGAGTATAAGGGCAAATATTTAGAATTTAGCTAAAGATTATGTTAGTTTAGTTAATTATGCATTTAGGTGTTTGTTTTTTTCTCCAAGATCCATGACTTCATCAATTTGGGTAGTTGTCTACCTTTGTGGTACTAGGCATGATTTCCTACTGGCTGAGTGGGTCTTAATCCAGTTAAAAAGCCAAGCTTATTCTTAATGGTAAAGGGGAATGAAGCATATGAACCTAAGGTTACATTTATACAATAATACTTAAGTAAGACAAGGCAAGATGAATGAAGTTTCAAAATATGCATACTTTTGTTTTTCCATATTGATATTTATAGAAAAAGGACTTATAAGTGACAAAAAAATAAGATATATTTACCAGTTTCAGATCATAACAAAACCAAAAACCAGAAGATAATTCATAGGGACATTTGATTAGGTCAGTTGTGTTCAGCTCAATTAAGATCAACACAGTTTACTTCTGATAACTTTACCATTATGTATTTAGTATCTACTCTGAGAAATATAGTGATTTTTCAGAGCCATGGGTGAGTAAATTTAAGAAGTTACCTAAAAATGTACTAACTTGGGTAGAAAATGCATGAGAATATACTTTAATATTTACAGTTGGAAAAACTTCAGGTTGGAAAAACTTGACACTTCTACATTAGGATTCTGTTAAATAAATCATTAGTAAGTTCAACAAATAAATGGTCAAGTCATAATAAGACTCAAAATCATGCCTTTCCTGTTGGTGTGGTCCATGTTAATTCTTACAATGCATGCATCGAGAGAGTTTCATACATTTTCTGCATCTATTTTACATTATTTACATTAGAAGTGTGACAAAACAATTTGAGCAATGACTTTCATGCCAATGTGTACTCATTTTGTGACTACCTCCAGTTGTTCTGGCAAGACTCATACTTTCTTACAGCACCATCTTCCAACAAGGCAGACAATAGTTGTGGCCAAGTCTATAATTTTGGCAATAGTAATGCCCAGATGACAAACTCTGAAGAATGCCGTCCCAGCAGTAGCAGTGACATCTGGATTGCTGTCCACACTTGGGACTGTATTGGCTCCCTTGCATATGTGCAGCTGTTGTCCTCTCTCAGTACTATTTTCAAGTAAGAAAAGCCTACTGTGAGCAAGCTGATTCCTGGAGTGACATCTCACTATGTGTATGCAATAATGCCTCATTTTTAGTATGTCATGGTTGCCATTTGTTCATAGAAATATTAAATACAGTACACATCATCAAAGTATTATATCTTTAGAAGTAGACATATTTCTGTGTAATATATATATATATATATATATATATATATATATATATATATATATCCCCTGAGTCAATATTTAGATAAGTCGGCAGCTAAGGGTTTTTTGTTTGCTATGGGATATTTTTATTCTCTTTATTGATTGGTACATAAATACATGGCATTTATTGCTAAACTCTAGATGCTTGGGGAAAGTGCCATGTTTAAATGACTGTTGCATGAGCACAGCACAGCCACTAGGGAGGCGATACTAGCTCTGCCATCAAGAAAATAAAAATTTAAAAGAATTGACAAACACAGCTGCACTTCTAAATATCCACCATTTAAGTTCCACAAGCTCCAGAACCTATTTTTAATTATAATTTCAGTTACCATTTATCTATCAAAAATTGTGCTGTTCACTATGTATAATTTATCTTATTTAATCATTACAATAAAGATACAAAGTGGACATTATTTCTATTTTATGGAGTTACAAAATGAAGCTCAGAGGAACCAAAGCTCACATAACTCAGAAACAGGAGGTGAGTTTCCAGCTGCCGCCTATGGGTGTCTCAAGGTCATGACCGTCACCGGTGCTCCCCCTATAGAACATAGTTCGTTGGCTTGCTAGGCAATAAAATTACTAAAATGTGTTCTATGGTAAATAATCTATTTTGTAAAAAATATAAAATCAAGAATCGTGAAAGTATTTGGAATGAGGATAATTCATAACAGAAAAATGGAAACAAAGGTATAGGAAATTTTTCATTAAAAGGTAAAAAAAAAAGTAATGAGAGAAAGGAAGAAGACAAGGTAGTTGCAAAAGCCTGGCTTGTCTTCACCAAACACCAAAGCATGTATTCTTACACTGGCAGAAATTTAATCTTCTCAACTATTCTTTTCTAGAAACAGAAAGATCTTTAATTCTTTAGACTTTTATATTTGCTACCCCTCCAATTCTACAATTTCCAAAACAAAACTTCTAAATGTAGCCATTTCAGTAGCATGCAGATCTGCATCTCTCTCTTCCCACTCATCACATGAGATGTTACTAGTTCTCACTTTCTATTATTTCTTTGTGATAGAAGAAGTTAGTCATGTAGAACAAGAGGAAAATTGGATTATTTGAATTGTGGAGTAGTTTTTCCCACTACAACCAATGAAAATAATTCCTTGAAATTACTTATTTCTTGAAATACATAGTTTCCCATTTTATAAGAAGAAAGTGTTTAAGGTAGTCCAGTGATACAATCTCGACCGAATTCAAATAAAAATGTGAAGTAGTAACATTAGGAAAATTATCCTGAAACACCAGTGATGTTGCAGTTAAAGTCAGGAAGCTTATAGACATGAATTTTTAAAACTATGAGGGTCTAATATTCAATCAAAAGCAATTAGCTCATGAAGGCTCTTAGTGTCTTTCATGAATGAGTGTGAGGCTTTTACATACTATAACTGTTCCGTCCACAATTACATCATCTCTGCCTGAGATCACCCATTCCTTAGCTTTCCTTACAGCCTCGCTTCTTCTCCTATAAGTCTGCCTGTTCACTGTTCACCCTGAGTAGTACCAGGTCTATAGTACTGCTGGGTTATTGGTCCGTCACTGAGATATCTGTTGGTTTTGGCAGCACTGTTGGTGATATAATGGGTGAATCTTACTCCATCTTTATATTCGCCATCTTGTTACAAGGTCAAAATAAATGCATTCTTGTTTTCTGTAAAACTTGGGTTTGAAAATGGCTTGACCCATTTTCTGGAATTAGAAATGTTCCACACCCTATACCCTAACCTCTACCCTGATAAGATGTTCTGCCAAATAATTCTAGAATGTCCTGCCAGGTTCCTATATAACCAAAAACCCTTGAAGACCCCACAGCCTTTCAGTTTTGGAGCTAATATAAACCTCACCTTCCCCTGTGTTAGGTGCTATTTACTCAAACTCAGCTTCAGGGAGATATCCCTGTTTAATAGAAAATAAAGCTTCCTTAATTTGACAAAGGGTTTGAATAATGGTCTCTACTCTTGTTCAGTAGGAATAACAAATACAATTTCCATCATTCTTCAAATGAAGCCAGCCCCCTTTGGCTGGTCCTGCTTCCATGACATAGCTGAAGTGGTAGATGCATAAGATTCGAGCTACCTTCTAACTCCAAATCCTCACACCTTAACCTCCCAAGTACAGAGACTCTGGACAGGGACCACTGTGTCCATTCCGCTTTCCTTCTCAATGTTCCACATCTCCTCTGACAGCACTTTCTTTCTGTCTAAGTACTTAGTAATTATTCAGGGACTTATCTTTTGAAGGCTCTCCAAATTTCACTTTTTTGTTTCATTTAATGTCACTATTGCATCTTTATTTCTGAAAGATTCTGTAGCAAGGTAGAGATTTCTGGGTTAGAATTTTTTATTATTTGGAAATAATAGCCCACTTGTTTCTGGCCCCTGCATTTTATAAGAAATATATTGCCATTCCTATGACTTCCTCTATAAATAATATACAGTATTAGATTACAAACAAACCATTGGTCTTTTTTACCTTACAATAGCTTGTTATCTATATAGGCTTCAAATAAATTCCAACATCCTGAAAAGTGAGCATAGCTGAGCATTTGGAACAAATTATTTTCTTCCTAGAATTTTAAATAGTTAATCCAGTAAGTACATTCAGATAACTGTTTGGGATAGATGAAAAATTTACAAGAGGTAATATATAACTAAGCAGGAGAAAGCTCACAGAAGTGATAGGGCATGGCTACTTTTCTATTAAGTAAAAATTTGCTCAATAGCTTTAGCTAGGTCATTCTGGTGGTAGGATGGATTAATTAATGATGTATTAAGAACGCCTTACATGTACGTAGCAGTGAGGATACATGGGAAATTTCACCTAGAGAGACCACAAGGTTACACAGTCTTTAATAGGTAAGATGTGAACACTGGTTAACTAAAGATGGCCACAACTGACACACCTCTACTACTAAGAGACTGAATTCCCCATTTCTTAATCTTTTCTATTTTGTGTGACTGATTTCGCCAAAAGAATGCAGAAGAGGAGATTCTCTGTATTTCTTTTTTCATATACAGACTTTGTAAGATTGGGAGCTGTATGAGTCCTGAGCCATCAACTGAGAAGTCCAGCTGGGAATGATTACACAGATATATGATCCAGGATTGGGGGCTGAGGCACTAAAATAAAGTTTGAGGTAAATTTGGACTACATATCTAGTTCAAAGACAGCCTGGAACGCATAAAAAAAATCTCTATCCCATAAAACAATTATGATCAAACCTATTATATAAAGACCAAAACTCTCAAATATGTAATAAAAGTACCAACACAACCCCAGAACCCCCCCCCAAAAAAAAACAAAAAACAAAAAAAACAGAAACACACACAAAAAAGATCCAAGAGGTCTAAGCTCACTCCATGTTCCACCAAGCTCTTCCATTGTTATTCTCACCCCATGTTCCACCAAAGCTCTTCCATTATTATTCCACTAGTTTTTTGAGACAAGATCTCTCACTCAACTTGGCCCTCACTTTTGGTTAGTCTCTCCAATTAGCCAGTTCCAGAATCAGCTTGCCTCTGCATCTCAGGTTCTTGGATTAATTATAGGTTCAAAATTCATATGGGCCCTGGGCACTGAACTCGGGTGTTGTTCTTCCTATTTACAAATAATTTTACCACTGGGTAAGCTTCCTAGCCCTTATTTTGGGGGTAATGAGGAACAGTACAGAAGACTACACTTAGAGCTCACCTCACCCCCTAAACTTGGACCAGAATATTTATACCTGAAATTGTTTTGAATTTCTTTAATTAATGTCTGAAATGCAAAAAAAGAGAAAGTGCTATCCCTTTAAATCTCTTTAAAATCAATTAAGTTTCAATTTCTTTTCAAAGTACTTTTCTATTTTCTACAATGAGATAATCTTGCTGTAGTTATCTTCCTGAATTCCCCCACAACATCATTATGTTAAAGACTAGTTGCCCAGTTTATTGTTCTTGGGAGATGGCAGAACATTTAAGAAGGGCACACAGGGAAGTCCTAAATCATTGGAAAAGAGACATTGGTGGGCCTCTAAGACTAATCTTGTCTTTCTTTTTTGATTCTCAGAAATGAGGCAAACGAGTATCCTCCAATGTTACATGTTCCCAAAGGTGCACTGAGCTGCAAGGTGCCCAAAGTACTAAAAACAATCAGGCACTAATAAACCCTTCCTCCTTTGTGTCTGTATGTGAGAGCCTTATGTGAGAGCCTTATGCATGTGTGGCAAGTTCTCTTCCTCTGTGCTACATCACCAGCTCACTTCTTAGCATGAGATGGTGTCTTACTAAGTTGACCAAGCTGACCTTCAATTCACTCTGTAGCAGAAATAAAGCTTGAAGTTGTGTTTTTCCTGACTTAGCCACCTGAATACAAGCAAGGATAGATCTACAGCACCAGTTCTGGCTAAGCCTTTCTTATTTTTCATTTGATTTAGCTCAAGTATTTGTTAGAGCAAAGAAAGTTGAATACAATAATAAGAACTAGATAATAGCATCATTGTAGGAATATATAGATAAAATTATTGGTAGTTATAGATATCTAAAATTATTTTGTAAATGTTTAAGATTGTTCAGAATAAAAAATCTTCTAATTTTTCTTTGATGTAAAATTAATTGACCCAAATTCAAAGATATGATTTTATTGCCATATGATCAATGCTAAGATTTAGGCATTCCTAAAGAATCCTATAGAATAAGCCACAGTTATACAATTTAATATGACTTTATTTTAATTGAACTCTGTAAAGAAAACATTGTATAGAAAAATATGCTATTTCACCATCCACCAGAATGAGTGACCTGCCTAGAAGTAGAACTGTACCCTCAATTCCATTCTGTCCACTGCAACCCTTACCCAGCCCAACACCATCCCAACTGGTCCCTGGCCCTGATCCTTCTGGAACCCCACCCCCAATCCCAGAAGACTTCAGCCATTAAGGCACAGAACACACCAGCCAGAATGGGTGAGTGGCATACTTACCAGCTGAATTGCACCCTCACCTGGAGTCTGCCCCCTTTCAACCAGTCCCAGCTAATCCCCAGCTGCACATCTGGCTGTGGCCTCCTCCAAACCCCAGGAAATTTGTACCAAGCAGGCCCAGGCCACACCAGCCAGAAAGTGTGAGTGACCCACCTAACAGCAGGACCATACCCCTCCCTGGATTCTGTCCACCACAATGCTTCTCCATGTCAAAGCCATCCCAGCTGATCCATGGCCCTGCTGCTGCTGAGCCCCTATCCCCAATCCCAGTGTGTTTCAACCACTGAGGCACAGACTATATCAGCTACAATGGGCCCAGGTCACACAAGCCAGGACAGAATTCCACAAACTCCATAGGCCCAGACACAGTTCATATCAATAGGAAGAAAAAATGCCATAGACCCACATCCACTCTGTACTATCAGAAAGAACAGCCCCAGCAGCAATATCAGAGACCATGCTGGTCATAGGAAACCTAGAAGAAGACTCAGGCTTTACTGTAGGACAAGCTGGATCTAGAGATTAAGAAGACTCCAGCTTTAATGGAGGCCAGAGCAGAACAAGGGAGCCAAGCCCCAAAAAACCCCAGTGGAGACACCCTACTAGACCTGAAGACTCATCAGTCACCAGAACCCTTGGACACAAGCCAGAAGACCAGAGAAGAAACAGAAACCAAGGAACCAAACACCCATCCCACAAAGACAAAGAAAGAACCAACACCTAGACCTATAATCACCCCAAATCCAGAAACCTAAATGCCAGTGTAAAAGCACAATAACAGAAATGGCAATATGTGTCCATCAGAACTCAGCTATCCTATAACAGTAAGACCTGAGCATTCCAACACAGCTGAATCACAAGAAAATAATCTTAAAAATAACTTTATGATTTGCATTTCCCTGATGACTAAGGATGTTGAACAATTCCTTAAATGTCTTTCAACCATTTGAGATTCTTCTATAGAGAATTCTGTTAAGCTCTGTAGCCAATTTTTTAATTGGATTGTTTGGTATTTTGATATGTAGCTTTTTGAGTTCTTTATATATTTTGGAGATCAGCCCTCTTTCAGATATGGGGTTGGTGAAGATCTTTTCCCATTCTGTAGGCTGTCATTTTGTCTTATTGACCATGTCCTTTGCTCTACAAAAGCTTCTCAGTTTTAGGTGGTCCCATTTATTAATTGTCACTCTCAGTGTCTGTGCTACCGGTGTTATATTTAGGAAGTGGTCTCTGGTGCCAATGCATTCACTTCCTACTTTCTCTTCTATCAAGTTCAATGTAACCGGATTTATGTTGAGGTCTATGATCCACTTGGACTTAAGTTTTTTTCACGGTGACAGATATGGATCTATTTACAGTCTTCTACAAGTTGACATCCAGTTATGCCAGCACCATTTGTTGAAGATGCTTTCTTTTTTCCATTGTACAGTTTTAGCTTCTTTGTCAAAAATTATATGTTCATAGGTGTGCGGATTAATGTCAGGGTCTTCAATTCGGTTCCATTTGTCCACATGTCAGTTTTTATGCCAGTACCAAGCGGTTTTTATTACTGTAGCTCTATAGTGGAACTTGAAGTCAGGGATCGTGATGCCTCCAGAGGTTGTTTTATTGTACAGGATTCTTTTGGCTATCCTGGGTTTTTTGTTTTTCCATATGAAGTTGAGTATTATTCTTTCCAGGTCTGTGAAGAATTGTGTTGGTATTTTGATGGGAATTGCATGGAATCTGTAGATTGCTTTTGGTAAGACTGCCATTTTTACTATGTTAATCCTGCCTATCCATGAGCATGGGACATCTTTACATTTTCTAACATCTTCTTCAATTTGGTGCTTTCTTAGAAAATTGGGAATCAATCTCCCCCAAGACCCAGCTATACCACTCTTGGGCATATACCCAAGGAATGCTCAATCTTACCACAAGCACACATACTCAACTATGTTCATAGCAGCATTATTCATAATAGCCAGAACCTGGAAACAACCTAGATGGCCTTCAACCAAACAATGGATAAAGAAAATGTGGTACATATATACAATGGAGTACTACTCAGCAGTAAAAAACAATGATATCATGAAATTTTCAGGCAAATGGATGGAACTAGAAAATACCATCCTGAATGAGGTAAACCAGACTCAGAAGGACAAACATGGTATTTACTCACTCATAAGTGGATACTAGATGTAAATCAAAGGATAACCAGAATACAACCCACAGCTCCACAGAAGCTAGCTAACAAGGAGGACCCTAAGAGGGACATATAGATAGCCCAGTGAAGGAGAAATAGATGATATCTACAAGAGCAAACTGGAAGTGTATGTGTGAGGGGTAATGGAGGGCAAAGAATGGCAGATGAGAACATAAGGAAATGAGAGGTTTGAGCTGGATCAGGGACAGAGCAGGAGAGCAAGGAAAGAGATACCATGATAAATGAAGACATGATGGGAATAGGAAGAGGCAGGGTGTCAGAAATCCACAACAATGACCCCACCTTGGACTACTGGCAATGGTCAAGAGGGTGCCTGGACAGGTCTACTCTGGTGACCAGATTAGTGAATACCCTAACTGTCATCACCAAGCCTTCATCCTGTGACTGATGGAAGAAGATGTAGAGATCCATAGCCAGGCAACAGGCTGAGCTCTGGGAATCCAATCAATGAAAGAGAGGAAGGATTCTTTGGGCAGGGGACATTGAGATCATGATGAGAAAACATGCAGAGATGACCAGCCACACTAGTGGAAACCCATGAACTGTGGACTAATCGCTATGGAGCCCCCATAGGACTAGACTAGGCCCTCTGGATATGGGAGATAGTTGTTTAGCTTGAACTGTTTGGGGGTCCCCCAGACAGGGGGATAGGGATCTGTCCCTGTGCATGGGCAGGCTTTGTGGAGCCCTGTGCCTAGGGTGTGATACCTTGCACAGCCTTGGTGCAGGGGGGTGGGGCTTGGACCTGCCTCAGCTGAGTATACCAGGCTCTGCTGACTCCCCATGGGAGACATTGACTTGGGAAATGTGGGGATAGGGGGTGGGTCGGGGGGGGGAAGACTGGGGTAGATGGGAAGAGGGAATGGGGGGATCTGTGGTTGGTATGTAAAGTGAATAGAAATTTTCTTAATGATAAATAAAAGAAAAAAAATACCTTTAGGAAGGGGATAGAAGTCCTTAAAGAGGAAATGAAAAACTCCCTCAAAGAAATGGAGGAAGATACAACCCAAAAAAAAATGGAAGAAATAAATAAATCTCTTAAAGAATGCCAAGAAAAAATAAATAGCTTACAGTAACAAATAAAACTTCTCAAGCCCCGAAAATGGAAATAGAAGCAATAAAAAATAACAAACTGAGGAAATTCAGGAAATGGAAAATCTGGGTAAGTAAAGAGGAACTACAGAATCAAGCATAACCAACAGAATACAAAAGACAAGAAAGAAAATCTCAGCATTCAAGATTATAGAGGAAATACATTCATTGGTCAAATAAAACATTAAATCTAAAAAATTCCTAACACAAACATCCAGGAAATTGGGGGCACTCTGAAAAGACAAAACCTAGGAATATTATGAATAGAAGAAGGAGAAAAACTCCTGTTCAAAGGCACAGAAAATATGTTCAACAGAATCATAGCAGAAAATTAAATTTTCCTTAAAAGAAGGACATACCTATGAAGGTACAAGAAGCTTACAGAACACCAAATAGACTGAACCAAAAAAAATCCCCTCACCACATAATAATCAAAATACTAAACATATAGAATAAAGAAAGAATATTAAAAGCTTTGAAGGAAAAATGGCCAAGTAACATATAAATGCAGACTTATCAGAACTATCCTGACTTCTCAATGGAGACTAAAAGTGAAAAAAGCCTGGACAGACTTCTTGCAGACTCTCAGAGACCACAGATGCCAGCCCAGATTACATAACCAGCAAAACTGTCAATCACCACAGATGAAGAAAACAAACTTCGTTATGACAAAGTCAAATCTAATCAATACCTGTCCATAAACACAGCTCTACAGAAGATACTAGAAGGAAAACTCCAACTCAAGGAAGCTAGACACACCCATGAAAACACACGCAGTAGATAACCCCACACCAGAGGGAAACACACAAATACAAACACACAGACATACCACCACCACTAACAACAACAGCAACAACAACAGCAACAAAATAACAGGAATTAAAAATCACTGGTCACTAATACTTCTCAATATCAATGGACTAAATTCACCAATAAAAGGACAAGGATAACAGAAGAGTTATAAAAACAGGATCCATCCTTGTGCTGCATACAGAAACTCATCTCGACATCAAAGACAAGTATTACCTCACAGTAAAGGGTTGGGAAAAGATTTTCCAATAAATGGACTGAAGAAAGAAGCCAGTGTAGCAATCCTAATATCTAACAAAATAGACTTCAAACTAGAATTAATAAAAAGAGATGGAGAAGGATATTTCATATTCATCAAAGGAAAAGTCCACCAAGATGATGTCTCAATTCTGAACATCTATGACCCAAGGACAAGGGCACCCACATTTATAAAAAAAATCATTACTAAAGCTAAAATCACATATTGAAACTTACACATTATTTGTGGGAGGCTTTAATATATCCAACTCTCAACAATGGATAGTACATCCAGACAGAAATTAGACAGAGAAATGTCAGAATTAATAGATGTTATGACTCAAATGGACCTAACAGATATCTACAGAATGTGTCACCAAACACCAAAGAATATGCCTTCTTCTCAGTACCTCATTGAACCTTCTCCAAAACTGACCACATACTCAGACCACAATGGATTAAAGCTGGTTCACAACAAAACAAAACAAAAAATAGAAAGCCTACAAAGTCATAGAAACTGAACAACTCTTTACCAAATTACCACTGGGTCAAGGAAGAAATAAGAAAGAAATAAAAAAACTCCCTAGAATTCAAAGAAAATGAATGCACAAAATATCCAAACTTATGGGACACAATGAAAGTAGCATTTAGAGGAGAGTTCATAACACTAAATGCCTTCATAAAAATTAGGAGAAATTTTTTACTAGCAACTTAACAGTACACCTCAAAGCTCTAGAACGAGAGGAAGCAAATATACCCAAGAGGAGTAGATGGCAAGAAATAATAAAACTGAGGGCTTAAATCAATAAAATAGAAACAAAGTAAACAATACAAAGAATCAATGAAACAAAGAGTTGGTTTTTTGAGAAAAATCAACGAGATAGAAAAACCCTTATCCAAACTAACTAAAAGGCAGAGAGAGAATATTCAAATTAATAAAATCAGAAATGAAAATGTACAACAGACACTGAGGAAATCCATACAATCATTAGGTCATACTTGAAAAACCTTTACTCCACAAAATTGGAAAATCTAAAAACAAATGGACACATTTCTTGATAGATACCACATTCCAAAATTAAACCAAGACCAGACAAACAATGTAAACAGACCTATAATACCTATGGAAATAGAAGCATTAAAAGCCTCCCAACCAAGGAAAGCCCAGGGCCAGATGGTTTTGTTGCAGAATACTATCAGACTTTAAAAAAAGATCTAATATAAGTAGTCCTCAAATTATTCTACAAAATAGAAATGGAAGGAACTTTGCCAAATTCTTTTTGTGTTGCCATGGCACCCAGATACCCAAATCACAAAAGACCTAACAAGAAACAGAATTACAGACCTATTTCCCTCATAAACTTTGTTGCAAAAATACTGGGAAACTGAACCCAAGAACACATCAGAAAGATCATTCATCATGAGAAAGTGGTGTAAGGATGGTTCAACAAACAAAAATCTGTCAATGTGATCCACCATATTAAACAAACTGAAAGAAAAACACATGATAATCTCTTTAGATGCTGAAAAAGCACTTGACAAAATCTAACACCCCTTCATGATAAAAGTCTTGAAGAGATCAGGTACAAAATGAACATCCCTAAGCATAATAAAGGCCATAAACAGTAAGCCGACAGCCAATGTCAAATTAAATGGAGATAAATGAAGGCATTTAGTGTTATGAACTCTCCTCTAAATGCTACTTTCATTTTTGTTCCTAAAAACAGGAACAAGACAAGGCTGTCCACTCTCTCCATATCTATTCAATAAAGTATTCAAAGTTCTAGCTAGAACAATAAGACAACAAAAGGAGATCAAGGGGATACAAATTGAAAAAGAAGAAGTCAAACTATCGCTATTTGCAGGTGACATGATAGTACACATAAGCAACCCAAAAATTTCTACCAGGGAACTCCTACAGCTGATCAACAATTTTAGTGAAGTAGCTTGATACAAGATTAGCTAAAAAAAAAATGAGTTGCCCTCATATACAAATGATAAAAGGGCTGAGAAAGAAATCAAGGAAACAACACTCTTCACAATAACCACAAACAATATAAAATACGTTGAGGTAACTCTAACCAAGAAAGTGAAAGACCTGTATGACAAGAACTTCAAGTCTTTGAAAAAACAAATTGGTGAAGATATCAGAAGATGGAATCTTTGTGTTTTAACAGAGACTGGCTCATTTAAAGAAACTTTGAAATTTTAAACTTTTTAATTTTTAAGGACTGGCCATCTTACAAAAAGCAATCAACAGATTCAAAGCAATCCCCATCAAAATTCCAACACAATTCTTTACAGACCTTGAAAGAACAGTACTCAACTTCATATGGAAAAACAAAAAACCCAGGATAGCTAAAAGAATTCTGTACAATAAAGAAACTGCCACTATCACTATCTCTGATCTCAAGCTCTTCCACAGAGCTATAGTAATAAAAACAGCATGATATTGGCATAAAAACAGACAGGTGGATCAATATAATTAAATCAAAAACATAGACATAAATCCACACACCTATGGACATTTGATTTTTGACCAAGAAGTCAAAACTATACAATGGGGCAAAGAAAGCCTCTTTAACAAGTGATGCAGGCATAACTGGGTGTCTGCATGAAGAAGAATGCAAATAGATCCATGTCTATCACCCTGTGCAAAACTCAAGCCCAAGTGGATCAAAGACCTCAGCATAAATCCAGACTGAACCCGATGGAAGAGAAAGTGCAGAATATCCTTGAACACGCTGGACAGGAGACAGTTTCATGAATAGAACACTAGTAGCACAGACACAAAGATTGAAAATTAATAAGTGGAGCCTCCCGAAACAGAAAATCTTCTGTAAGACAAAGGACACTGTCAATAAGACGAAATGGCAGCCTACAGAATGGGAGAAGTTCTTCAACAACCCCACATCTGACATAGGATTGATCTGTAAAATAGAAAAAGAACTCAAGAGACTAGACATCAAAAATTAAATAATCCAATTGAAACATTGTGTACTGACCTAAGCAGAGAATTATCAACTCTGATAATTCAGAAGAATCTCAAATGGCAGAGAAACACTTAGAGAATGTTCATTATCCTTAGCCAACAGGAAAATGCAAATCAAAATGACTTTGAGGTTACATCTTACACCTGCAAAAATGACTAAGATCAAAAACACAAATGACAGCTTATGTTGGAGAGGATATAAAGCAAGGGGAACACTCCTCCATTGCTGGTGGGAGTGCAAACTTGTACAGACACTTTGGAAATCAGTATGGTGGTTTATCAGAAATTTGGAAATCAATCTACCTCTAGACACAGCAGTATCACTCTTGGGCATATACCCAAAGGACACTCGATCATACTACAAGGACACTTGCTCAGTTATGTTCACAACAGCTTTGTTCATAATAGTCAGATACTGGCAACAACCTAGATGGCCGTCAACAGAAGAATGAATAAAGAAAATGTGGTTCATTTACACAATGGCATATTACTCAGCTGTTAAAAACAACGACATAAAAAATAAAAAACAAACAAAAAAGATGAAAGAAAAGATCAGGAAATCTGAAAGCAAATGGATGGAACTAGAAAAAAATCATGCTGAGTGAGGGAATGCAGACCCAGATAGACAAACATGGTATGTACTCACTCATAGGTGGATATTAACTGTAAAGTAAAGGATAACTGTGCTACAATTCACAGATCCAGAGAGGCTAGGTAACAAGGAGGGTCCAAGGAGAGATCTTCCTGGGAAGGGGAAATAAGGGAGAGCTCCTGGGTGAACTGAGGGCAGGTGAGCATGGGAACTTGAGGGACTGAGTTGCAGTATTGGCAGAGCAGGACAATGCTTAGAGAGAGGACTGCAAATGGGGACATCTGGGAGTCAGGTAGAAGCCTGATTCAAGGGAAACTTCCAATAGTCTACAAAGAGGCCCCAGCTAAGACTCCTGGCAGCACTGTTTGCATAGCCTGAACTTCCCTTCCCCTGTGCCTATCAGATTGTTTACTACCCTGGTTGTCATCAGACAGCCTTCATCCAGTGACTGATGGAGGCAGATTTAGAGACCCAAGGACAATCACTGTGCCAAGTTCAGGGAGTCCTGAGAAGAGGAAGGAAGGATTGTAGGAAATGGGGCTTAAGAACATCACAGGAAAACCCACAGAAACTAGTACTCTGGCTCATGAGAATTTACAGAATCTGAACCAACAACCAGGGAGCCAGTATGGAACCTTCCTAGGCCCTCTGCATATATGTGATGGTTGTGTAGCTTTATCTATATGAGGGACTCTTGGTAAAGGGAGCAGAGCCTGTCCCTGGTGATTTGTTTGGCTCTTGGGAATTTATTCTCCATGCTGGATTGCCTTGTCCAATTTGAATACAGGGGGAAGTGCTTGGTCTTACAGAAGCTTGGTATGCCATGCTTTGCTAAAGCCTATAGGAGGCCTGCCCCTTTCTAAGCAATTATGGAGGAGGGGTGGATTGGTGTGGGAAGGCTGCAGTCAAGATGTAAAATAAATGAATAAATTTAAATAAATTAATAAAAAAGAAAAGCTGCATTAAAAAACTTTTCTAAAAAGAGGAAATAAAAGTAAAATACTGCTAGTTGGCAGGAACACAATGCTCACATACTCAGAGCAGTATGTGAATATGACTCTTCATGACTTATATACCTTTCTCTGCCCAGCCATATCACTTCCTTCTTAGTGCTGGGATTAAAGGTGTATGATTCCAAAGTGCTGGGATTAGAGGTGTGTCCCACCACTGCCTGGCTGTTTCTCTCCTAGAGTGAATCAATCTCATGTAATCCTGGGTAGCTTTGAACTCACAGAGATCCACACAGATCTCTGTCTCCCGAATGCTAGGATTAAAGGTATGTGCCACCACTGCCTGGTATCTATGTTTAATCTAGTGGCTTGTTCTGTTCTCTGATCTTCAGGCAAATTTTATTAGGGTACACAATATATCACTGCATGTGATTATTCCTATGTTGCTGGGGGAAAATGATGTTGATATTGTGCTTGGTTCACGGTAAAAACTCTTGCTTACATAAAATATTTAAACAAATAAGTATAGTTTTCTATAATATTGCATCAAGTAGTAATCTTGAAAGAAATGGAGGAAATAATAAAAAAAGAGTATGCATTGTACACAGAAGTGTTAGCACTTAGAGCATTAAAATCAAATGGAGTATCTGAACCTCATCACTGTTCTTAGGGATTCGATTTCTTTTTAGGTAACAGACATTAGTTATTTAATCAACTTAATATAAGAATGAACAATACCTAGGCTTCTTCACATGCTCAGTTATATTAAATTTTAGAGTCTTATTATGATAGTCATTGTCAGATGATTATGATGTTAGACAAACATGCATAGTGGATTCCTCTTCAAGAACTGAATGGAAACCTGAACAAGTCTCATCATAATCTTAGAAAAGCCCAAAGCCATTTTACCCAATGCAGCTCCTACATTAGAAATCTGTATCAAATGGAATAGACTTTGTTTCTTATTCCTTGAATAAGATGAACATAAAACTGGCAGTTTCACTCTCTTGGAAAGAAAATTTTGTGTAACAATCATACTTAGAATCAATAATATAATTAAACATAGTATATTTCTATATTTGCATGTATGGAATTATAAAATAAGTGATTATAGTAACATGTAATTTGTTCAGCCTTTATTAATTACAGTACTCTTCGTATAGACAAGAATACAGTGTTTTCAGAAATAAGTCATTTACACTTAAAAGATTTGGCTTTCTATTCCATAAAAACCAGAAATTTTAAAAAATGTAATAAAACAATTAAGCTCTCTTCTAAAAATTGCTAAAAACAAAATGCCTGACAATATCTCTAATATTTGGTTCTTTTCTCATATTTTAGATAAATGACACTATAATTAATACAAATTATTTTGTCAACTATCAAAAATATGTGGTCACTATATGTAACATATTCTTTTAAGGAAACATAGTCTTCTAAGGACTAGGTAGACACATAGGAAGGTGGACAGACAGACAGATAGGTGTTTATAGAGATATATAGAAATTGATATGTATACAGCATTGTAGCATGAATCTTAAAAGTTCTTATTAATAAAATCAAACCCGAGGCCAGTTATTGGGGTGAACACTGGAAGGTCAGAGAGACAGAATAAGCCACAGCTATCTCACCTCGCTGGATCCTCAGCTGGTCTTGTTTCCTCAGACTGGATGCCCCGAGCCCTCATCCAGAATGGGTCTCAGCTGAACTGCTGCTAGAAGCCTGAAAGCTTAACCAGGCCAAATGCTTCTCCAGGCCAAATGCCTCTCCAGGGCAAATGCCTCTAGTTTCTGGTCCTCACGCCTTATATACCTTTCTGCTTTCTACCACCACTCCCTGGGATTGAAGGCGTACTTTCTGGGATTAAAGGTGTGTATCACCGTGTCTGGCCGTTTCCAATGTGGCCTTGAACTCACAGAGATCCAGAGGGATTTCTGTCTCTGGAATGCTAGGATTAAAGGCGTATGCTACCACTGCCTAACCTCTATGTTTAATATTGTGGCTGTCCTGTTCTCTGACCCCAGATAAGTTTATTAGCATACACAATAGTTTGGGGAACACAATACCCCCACACAGCATAGAGGTTGAAGGACATATAGGCTATTACAGAATGGTATACTCTGATACACACTGGGGTATTCTGAAAAATAGATCCTTAGCACAAATTTATCTTGTCATAAAGGCCATTACAACTTATGATACATTAAAAAAATTATCAGCATTTAAATTTACAGTTATATTTTCCTTGTTAATATATCTCATGCTTAATTTTATCCACAGGAATATGTAACACATAATATGGATATTGGGATAATTGATAATATGTATGAATATTTGATAATATATAAGGCATGGAGATTTAGGCTTCTAATTTTAGCACTCTGGAGGTTAAGGCAGAAGATCAAAAT
>CABHPR010149929.1:9032-30072 GCA_902168415.1 Peromyscus melanophrys
TGTGTGTGTGTGTGTGTGTGTGTATGTGTGTGTGTCTGTGTCTGTGTCTGTGTATGTCTGTGTCTGTGTGTCTGTGTGATCAGGGGGTTACAGAGGCTTCCATGCATCCTGGCAGGCTGTCTTGTAATTTTCATTTATGACCATAGAAGCTCCTTGAAAAGTAAATAGGTGGTGATGCCAATATGTTTTTGTTTGTGTTTCATAACGTGAATGAGGTTATGAGGAAAGTAAGTTGAGAATATGAGAGAACAATTTGACAGCTGTAACCCTGTGCACTGGAGATGTTTTGGGAAGCTTTGTGAATGTGTTAGAAACAACTGAAATGTGCCTTTGAAAGTGTGACTCCTAAGGTTTGCTCATTATATTTCACTGAAAAGTAAATTTAAGACACTGGTGACTGAACTAAAACATAGGTGGAAGAATTAATCCAAGGGGACACATTCAGAATTCATGTCATAGCCAAGGCCAGCACGTACTTGCAGACAAAAAGGGAGCAAGAAAATATTTGGCCTGGTGCTGTTGCTTAGGAGTTGGGGTTAAATGATTAGATAAATACAGTTATTTTTCATCTTAATTGCCATAAAATTATAATCCCCTTAGTATGGAGCTTCACCTTATGAGCTGTGCTGATCACCTTGACTCATACAGAAGTCCCACTGTGGGTGATACTTTCTGGTAGCAGTCCAGATGCAAAGGTGTGGCAGAAGGACCATCATCTCTCCTCTGTTCACTTGTTCACTTTGTCCTCTTGTTGCCTGTTGATTTTTGATGCTGATTCTGACTCCTTTTCTGATACTGAACCATTATTCTCAAGCTTTCATTATGGACTAGGGACCAGCCACTCCCCAGGAACCTTCTGTCCTTCTGCTGTCCAATACAGACTACCGAGGCACCCTGCCCTGTAGACTAATTAACTACAGGTTGTTGTCCTGCCATACCCTGCCCCAATGAAAGACAGCTATGTAGGGACTGCCCAGACTATTGAAGCATTCAGGAACTACTGGGTTCACAGATCTGTGTGATCTGCTGTTGTTACTGTTTTTAAGGCGAATAGATTAAAGTAAGGAAGAAAACATATTGACTAGTGAAGATGGAGCTATCAGGTGCTCTGCTTGGTGATGTCAAGCTCAAAATGAACTGATACTTTGAAAGTGCAGACAAAAATTCAAAGTATGTGGATGGGTCTGTAATCCTGGAGATGTTGTGGCTTAATCTTTCAGTTTGGCAGTCATCAGTATGTAGATTGTATTTTGACTTGACACTATGTAACACTTGATAGGATGTGCATGAGTACTGTAACAGTTCTGGCTTTCCTGGAACTTGCTTTGTAGACCAGGCTGGCCTTGAACTTACAGAGATCCACCTGCCTCTGCATCCTGACTACTGGGATTAAAGGCATGTGCTACCACTGCCCAGCTCCCAGAATACTGTTTTAATTTTTTATTTTATTTTTTATTAGGAGATTTTTCTATTCATTTTACATACCAACCACAGATTCTCCTGTCCTCCCTCCTCCCAGCCCCCAGCCTACCCCCCTCCCAACCTATGCCCTATTCCCACCTCCTCCAAGGTAAGGTCTTCCCTGGGGAGTCAGCAGAGCCTGATACATTCAGTTGAGGCAGGTCCAAGCTCCTCCTCCCTGCACCAAGGCTGCACAAAGTGCTCACCATAGGCACTAAGCTTCAAAAAGCTGGCTCATGCACTAGGGACAGGTCCTGATCCCACTGCCTGGGGGCCCCCTTAACAGTTCAAGCTAGACAACAATCTCACTTTTCCAGAGGGCCTAGTCCAGTACCATGGGGGCTCCTCAGCTATTGGTCCACAGTTCATGTGTTTCCACTAGTTTGGCTAGTTGTCTCTGTACTTTTTCCAATCATGTTCTCGATATCCCTTGCTCATAGAATCCCTCCTCTCTCATCGATTGGACTCCTGGAGCTCCACCTGGGACCCGGCCATGGATCTCTGCATCTGCTTCAATCAGTCACTGGATGAGGGTTCTATGATGACAGATTATTCAGCCATCTGATCACCAGAGTAGGCCAGCTCAGGCACCCTCTCGACTATTGCCAGTAGTCTATGGTGGAGTCATCCTTGTGGATTCCTGGGAACTTCCCTAGCACTTAGCTTCTCCCTATTCCCATGGTGTCTTCATTTATCATGGTCTCTCTTTCCTTGCTCTCCCACTCTGTTCCCATTCCAGCTTGAACCTCCTGCTCCTCTAAGCTCTCATTGCCCATCCCTTGCCCTCCATTACTCCCCCACCCTCAGTTGACTCATGTAGATCTCATCCATTTCTCCATCACTGGCCAATCCGTGTGTCCTTCCTAGGGTCCTCCTTACTAACTAGCCTCCCTGGAGCTATGGGTTGCAGTATGGTTATCCTTTGCTTTATATCTAGTATCCACTTATGAGTAAGTAGATACCATGTTTGTCCTTCCCCAGAATACTTTTTGAAGGAAATAGTACTATTCTACTGTAAATATGGCTGACAGATCAGAAGACTTAGGCTCAAGGTTACCATTCATCCTTAGAGGTGCGAGCATCATTTCCTGGTCCAACATGGGCCATTGAATGTGTAGAGACCTTCTGTACCTTCCAGCCTCTGTCTTAGCATCAACTAGGATAACAGTAGGTGCTAAAACCTGAGAAAGATGCTGTGCCTGCTCTGTTCCCAGGATCTTCTACTTTCTCTCTATAGGGCTGACATTAGCTCTCATGGTTTTGTGACTTTTCTTTGTTGGATGAGGAAGTTGCCTTCCTATTTGCAATGAAGTTTTGTCCTAACTGTCCTGACTGGATTTTGTCAACTGCTTTCTTTGTGCTCTCTGTTAGCTACTGGTAGGAACATGCAACTCTTTACTTCATGAGCCTGTTGAGGTGATGAATTTTGTTAATTACTGGTTTGATATTTGTGTAGCCTTACACACCCCTCTAGAACAAATGAATGTGGATAGGGTGTGGTTTGGATTTTATGTATCTATATATTTGTATTTGGGTGTGTGTGAATGGGTGTACATGCATGTATGTGGGCATGTGGAGGCCAGAGGTCAACATTAGATATCCCATCCCTCTTCACTTTTGTTTTTGATGTGTCAAGGCCTGAAGCTCACCGATTCAGCTAGAATGATTGACCAATGAGCTCTAGAAGTCCCTTTGTCACTATACCCGTTTCAGCCGGCTTTTATGTGTGTTTTGGGAATTCAAATTCAGGTCTTCTGGCTTATGTAACAAGCATGTGATAAACTGAGCCATTTCTCCAACCCCAACCAGCTTTTATTTTGCTGAAGCTATTTTGTCCTTTGTCAGTAATCCGAGTATTTGTTATAACTTGCTGTCTTCACGGCATGACAAACATGCTGTGCCTGCATTATTATTCTTGCCCCATATTTGTACCTCTGCTTCCTCACAGTGTGCAATAATATATATGTTATATAATTAGAGCAGTAGGGGTCCTCAGCACTGCTAGCTTGATTATTATTATTATTATTGTTTTTGTTGTTGTTGTTATCTGATTTTTCCAGTGCACAGAACCATACAATACATTTAAAAAATATAAAATAAGTGGCCTGACAAGATTGCTCAGTGGGCAAAGGTACTTGCCACCAAGCCTGACAATCTGAGTTTAGTCTCCAGGACCTATGTGTTAGAAAGACAGGACCTATTCCTGCAAGAACCTACTCAGGCAAGTGGTCCTCCAGCTTCTAGACACACACACACACACACACACACACACACACTAAACAAATGTAAAAGACTTTTTGTAGACCAAAGGTTTATACATATTTCAGATCTGAGGGAAAAAAAATTATTCATTTGTTTTCACCCATAATTCAACATACATTTCAGTCTCAGGGAAATTATATGAACTTTACCACTGACAATATGATGACTAAAGGTAGTCTTAGATTTTTTCCTTTATTTTTTTATTATTGTTCTGTATTCTGTTTGTGTATGTGTGTCTGTTTCTGTCTATTTGTCTGTCTGTGTTTGCACTAGTTCAATACTAGTCTGATATGTGTTGTGAATTCTAGACTAGCCAGGGCTACATAGTGAGAATTGATCACACACACACACACACACACACACACAACAAACAAGTTCTATAATTTAATTAAAATCTGTAGCTGTCTTGGATCCTCTGTGCACAATTCAGATCATAACTTTTGAGTCTTTTCTTAAATGTAAGGAAGATTTCCATAAATTAATGGTTAGATTTCCATAAATTAATAGTTATTAAAAGTTAATAAATTTCCATTGAGTTTTTTTTCTTCCTTGTTTGTTAAATAATTAATTGACTCTTCTTTATGTCATAATTTTTAATCATTTCACTCAATAGGCCCCTTCGGTGTGTGTGTATCTTAAGGAATTATTCATATTGTTTATTCACTTGTATGTTTTATCAAGATCAACTTTTTCATCTAAAGTTTCTTTCTAAACAATAATTAAAATTTATTCTTTGAACATTACAAACATATATACAGCATATTTTGATCATGTCTATCACCACAACCTCCTCCAGCTCCCCCTAGTGCCCTCCACTCTGTCTCCCTTTCACTTCAATATCCTTTTTATTGCTTTTAGTAACCCCCGGATTCTTATTGGTGCTGCCCATAGCCAATCAGTGGCTAACGCCACATAACAAAATAACTGTCTTTCCATAAATAGCTATCAATTGCTAATAGATCGCCTCTGAGTGTGGGGACTTGAGGACCGTTCCTCTATCCATACTGGAGTTTATAACTGGCTTGATTTGTCTTTACTTTCTAAGACTTTCCTAACATTTTAGTGTTCTTTCAAATCATTTTATTCTTTCTTATCCTTTTCTAAGTGTGTTACATTCTAATGTATGTTCTAGTCTTATTTTTTCTCTCATTTTAATTTTCTAACACTTACCAGAAACATATCATAGTCTCAATGTGAGTTTTTCTGTTTTCTTGTATTTGCTGAGTTTTAGTACTAGCTAAAGTAATCTTAGATGCTTTCTTTTCTGTAAATGGTTATCCACAAATATTAGCAGTACAATATATAAAATACTAAATATGTGCAAATGCATTCATGTTGTTATTTTGTGAAGTATATTTTTGTACTTAAATGTTTATTGATTTTATTATAAAATATATTGATAATATTTCCTATATACCTAAAATATGATCATACATATCATCTCAATGAATATCATAGAGAATCCATTTCATAATTTATCCAATAATGCTTGTGTTGACACTCATGATGACAGGAAAGAGATGAAATAACTATTTTTCAAGAATCAATCCAATGGCATAGAACTTGAATTTGGGGGAATAGAGCCATACTTGTAACTTTTCATACATGCTATCCACATCTTTATTCTCCTGCATTCCTAACAAATATGTTTGTTTTAAGCAAATGGTGATAGATATTCTAAAGTTAGCTTTCTACCATTTTGACAAAACGCTCTTTCCTAAGTTACTATCTATTAGAAAAGCATTCAGTGCTACAGTGAGGCAGGTAAGGCCAAAAAAACTGGGCCATGCCTTAAGCAAAGAGCTGTGACATGAGCAGAGAGCACTCTGGCAAGAGGGAACCTGACCCATAAGCTCCAAACCTAAAGGTGATGGCATGCAATCCAGTGCCAACCAAGAAATGCCTCAGCAGCTAGGATCAAAACCCACCAAAAATCCACATATATGAACCTCAGCCCTTTGTTTAATAAATGAGAGATTGCTTGCAAGCTTCCTGGAGTCTCTGTCATTGACTCTGCGTCTACCCACCCCCTGGCCTGGGATGAGAGACAGCTAGACCCCAGCTGCAGAGCCAAGACTGCTGC
This sequence comes from Peromyscus melanophrys, assembly GCA_902168415.1. Classification (NCBI taxonomy): domain Eukaryota; kingdom Metazoa; phylum Chordata; class Mammalia; order Rodentia; family Cricetidae; genus Peromyscus; species Peromyscus melanophrys. Next base: position 14,839 of record CABHPR010149929.1, read on the forward strand.
TTGACTCTGTGATGACACCTTGGTAGCCCAATGTTCATTCAATATTGATCTCCAACTAGATCCTACCTTCAGATGATACATATTTCCAGTTCTATTTATTCAGATAAAAGCCATCTGCTTCTTCAGTTAGAAGTAAGGACTGACTCCTTGTGAACTTGTCTTAAATGTGATTAAAGATTTTTAAAATTATTCATTGACAATTTGACCCAATATAATCATTATTTTATATTTATAATTGAGGTTGATTTTCCAAAAGAGCCTTGAAGGAGAAGATAAGAAGGTAATATATGGCCTGATATTTTGCTAAATTCAGATTGAATATTCTTCATTGTAATGAAATTGAATTTTTACCTGAATTTTTCTGTTAGATTTTCATATTCAAATAAGAACGATTGCCTTGAAAATGGCAGTATTAAGTCAACAGTGCTATTCAATTGCATCATTTGTCTTAATTTGTGAGGACATTTTTATTGACTCTGGTATCAAAATAAACTTTCATATGCAAACGCATTCCATGAGATCCTTGCATGAAGACATCATCTTCATACATCTTTGCTCTGCTGAGAGCTAGTGGAGATTGACATTTAGAAGATTCCCCATAAAAATGTTTTGATTTACTGAAATGAGAGACCTACTTGAATTACTGAAAAGTGTATTGAAATACATATACTGAAAATATAATTTATAATTTCACATGTAGTTGAGCATTTAAAATGCAGTGAAATTGTAATTCATAGAAGTCAAGTCTCATCTCACATTCTAAAATTTTATTAGAAATACAGTTGAGCTCACTGACTGATGCATGTTTAACAGTGGTGTACTTTTCCAACTTATCTCCAGGTAGAACAATTTAGGCTGAAAAATAAGACTCATAATGTGAGCAATCTTTCTTGTGAAACTTGGATCAGTAGAAGTATGGGGTTTACATGAAGAAATGAACTATTGAAGGTAATTCTTTAAGTTCAATCTTTTATAAAAACAAATCCTTCCTTGAAATCTGTAATAACAAAAAAAGGAGGTTGGATTTCATTAGGAACATCTAGCTGTAACCATACCCTATTTATGTTTTGTGTGCTCCCATGTGCCTAAATTTTAAAGAAAGGACAAAGTATTAAAGGAAAAGAAGAAAGGAAAAAAAGAAAGAGGGAGTGAGTGGGAAAGAGGAAAGAAGGAGTGGAAGGAGGAAGAAGAAAAGGTAACTAAGACAGGGAGGGAGGAAGGAAGGGGGCAGGGAATAAGGAAGAGAGAAGAGAGGTAAAGAGAGAGGGAGGGAACATATATTCACTGACTCCATATAGGAAACCAAGTAGAGTCCAAAGTAACCATTACACCAAAGTCCAACTTGACAAACAAATGAGTTGGTTGAGGACACAGAGGAATAGGGATGACTCAAGGACAGTTCTGTCACCATAAAGGCACAACACAATGCCGAGAATTCACCATAACTGCACCCCGAACCTCTGTATGAGTTGAGGTATTTCTGCAGGTTAGAGGTGCTCCTTCAGGCAACCCAGCTGATCAGATAGTCCCCTCCCCTAGCTGTTGTTTGCTGCTTCTACTGCCTTGGAAGCGTATCTTATTAGCTTCAGGATCTCCTTAAGACTTCCCAACTAAACTGTTTTCTTCTGAGTCTTCCCAAGGGAAGGTTTCAACTTAGAGAAGTACTCAGCCTTCTGCGAGTTTCAGTCCAGGTCCAGGATGGAATGTTTCAGCTCTGAGGAAAGTCTTATACATGGGGAGGGAAACAGAAAGACTCAAGAATAATAGGACATTTATGTAGAAAATATTTTGTCAAATGAACAAAGAGTAAAATTTGAATATTTAAAAAGAGGAACTCATATATTAATAAGTGAGGGAAAGTATGGAGGCTGAAGGAAATTTAACAACAAAAGAGAAATAAGAAAAAAGGGCAGATAAAACATCTCAGAGGGGCTGTGGAGATGTAAGAGAGCTTTCTGTGCAGGCATAAGGACCTGAGTTCAAATCCCTAGCACTCATATAAAAGCCATAACCATGCACACAAGTGACCCAAACACTGTGGCAGGCAACAGGGGGATCACTTGGAATAGCTTGCTTCCAGCCTAGCTCCAAGTTCATTGAGAGCCCCTGTACCAGGACAATAAGGTAGAGTGACATGGCAGGCCATAGACACTCTTCTGGCTTCTATGCACAGGCATATGCACCTGGACACACACAGACACACATACACACACAGAGACACAAACACAGACACAGATACACAAACACACACACACACACACACATACACACACACACAAATACACACATTAAAAATCAGACAGGTCAAGCTCTTAAAAATACTGAATGAAAAAATTAATGGTCAAGGTCTGTGTTTGACCCTCTCCATCTATCACATTGCCCTAAGAAATTATTTTGAGGGAGGGTGCATTTATTTTTGGTTTCTTTGTTTTGTTCTTCTCTTTCATTTTTACTTCTTAAAAGGAAACCATCACAGATTTTTTTTCTCTAAAACTTCAAAGACAAATGTACCGGTTTGGGGGTATAAAAAGTGACAATATTTAACTGTTTCCAAATAGACATTTTGCAGACTATTTGTGTGTGTGTGTGTGTGTGTGTGTGTGTGTGTGTGTGTGTGTGTGTTTGGGTTTTTTGAGACAGAGTTTCTCTGTGTAGCTTTGGAGCCTGTTCTAGTACTTACTCTGTAGCCCAGGCTGGCCTCAAGCTCACAGAGATCTGTCTGCCTCTGCCTCCCGAGTGCTGGGATTAAAGGCGTGCGCCACCATTGCCTGGCTTGCAGACTAGTTTTAAGGGATAAATTTCATTTAAAAAGAAATGAGATTCTTCATTAAGCTTTCTAAGTTTTATCTTTTAAGATTTTTTGTTTAAAAAAACAAAAACAACAACAACAACAACAAAACCCAAACATACAAATAAAAGACTTGAGAGATGGCCCAGTGGTTAAAAGCACTTACTACTCTTCCACAGGACCCAAATTTGGTCCCCAGCACCCTTACTGGGCCAATCACAACCACCTCTATCTCCAGCTCCAGGGGTTCTATCACCCTCTTCTGGCCTCCATGGGCACTGCACCACACGGCATATATTCACACAAACATGCACACATTCACGTGAATACAAAAAATATAAATCTTCCCAAAAGACTTTTATTTCAATTCACCTCATTTAAAAATCTCATTTTATTTGGTGGCCTGAAAAAGATAAACCAAGTTCAATACCATTTCCTTTTCCTATACCGATAACATAGAGTCAAATTATTAACTGTAGATTGCTAAAAATGTATTGAAGGGGATGGCAAAGGAGTTTCCCAAAGTTTTTAGACATCTCTTTGGCATGCATTTGGAAGAGTGTTTGGTATGATAAGTGGATCAGTCCTCCAAGCCAGTGCTCACGCTGAATTATGTTTACCATATTCAGGTGTTTTAATTGTTCTGTGTATTTGGAATATCCATTGAATCTGATTCCCAAATCAAAATGTCTGACAATAACAACGTAAGTGAAGAGGCTTATTCTATCTCACACTGTGAGGGGACACTCTACCGTGGCAGGGAAGCTGTGGTGGAGATGCAAGGAGTGCCTGGCGACATGTCATCCACTCAGGAAGAAGAAAGCGATAGATACTGGAGTTCAGCAGCCACTGACTGTCTCCTTTTTATGTAGTCCAGGACTCCAGTCCATGAAATGCTGATGTCTATAGTTAAGGTAGACCTTTTCATCTCATTTAAACTAATTCAGATAGACCCTCATAGATAAGCCCAGGGGATTGTCCCCTACATGACTCTAGACCCTGTCAAGCTGATAATATTAAACATCTCAATTACTTGGAGTGAATGTTTAGGACTCCTCTGTAGAATACTGGGTATTCGAGGTATGCTCTTGGAGATGGGTAGCTGAAAGCAGATGAAATAAATAAGTCCACCTCTACTGCTCTGAAGAAAATGGCTCTTCTTCCTGGAAGGACACTTCATATTCTTGCCATTGTCTTCTCGTTCAGATGAGGTCATGGCATCTCAATGCCCTAGACTGAAATGAGAACACCAGGATCCAGGGCAACAGATTTATATTAACATGAAAGGGTTAATATGGAAAGGAAATGGAGGAGGCATGAGAATGGAAGAGCAGAACACTTTAACAGAACCAGTCTTTCTGAGCAGCACAGCCTTGCTTGGTACTAGTTGATAACTCCATGACAACCAAAAGAAGCAGAATGCTGTGAGCACAGCAAATGCCCGGGGGCTTCCAGGGCTCTGGAATTGGAGACTGGTGTGTGTGCTTGCATGTGTGAGTGTGTGTGTTGTGTGTGTGTGTGTTCAGCTGCTCTGGCACAAAGCAGTACAGTTCCTTGGCTGTGCTTATGCCCCTCACCATCCCTCACCCACAAATGAGAACTGCTGACTCTCTCATTATCCTCCACTTTGTTATTAATATTTGTGGCTACTTTTTCTACTCATGAGCCAACTCTTCTGTCATAACAATTCTTCTAGGGCTTGTAATGACTTTTTTCTATCCATTATCTTATTAATGGACTTTTGTATGAACTAGTGAATATTATACATTATGACACTATGTGTATATTTGATGAAAAATGAACTGAAGCTAAAAACTACACTGATAAATTGTCCACTATAATATTTTAGTGTCCTGCAATGCAAACTTCACTAGCACTAAAAAATAAAATACAGTTTTTAAATGACTCTGTACAACACTTGAACACAGTTATTTACTTTTTAAAAGAGCAAATTTTATTGTGTGTATTTAAGCAATACAGCATGATATTATAAGATGTATATATGTAATAAAATGGTTCTGAGGGTAGAGCAAGCTAACATACTGGCCATCTCACATAGTTCCTTTTTCTTTCTTCCCACAGGCAACAGCAACTAGCTCCTACCCCTACAGCCATATTTCCAAATTCCATATGCTATTAGGAACTATATTATAAATGTATGTTGGATCCATGACTTTGTCCATCCTGTTATCATTGCTACTTGGTCTGTGTTGATGGATGCATCTCCCATTTGCCCACCACCTGTGGTAGAAAAATAAAAACAAAAAACAAACAAACAAACAAATGAATTTCTGTATATATTTGACCTTGTGTCTTTTTTTGAGATCTGCATATATATGATCTTACACTGTATCATTCTTTCTGTATCTCATTCTTTTCCCTTAGCACAATATCTCCAGGTCTATTGTGTCATGGCAAATGTCAGGATGTCTTCTTTTCTAAGACTAAATAATATTTCAGTCCCTCTCTTTCATTTTCTTTCTTCTTACCACACTTCCCCTCTCTACTCTTTTCTCTCTCTTTCTCTCTCTCTTTTTCTGACACTTTTTTCTTCCTCAGTCAAGTGGACACTAGATTTTTTTCTATGTTTTTGGGTAAGGTAAGTAGCCAAAGAGTTACCAGGGGGAGAGGTATATATCTTTGTGAGGTGACAGTGTTACTTATTCCCTCCTTCCCTCCCTCCTTTCCTTCTTTCTTTCCTTCCTTCTTTCTTTTTTAATTGAAAATAGATTCTTTTCTCATACAATACTTTCTGACCACAGTTTCCCCTCCCTACACTCCACCTAGCTATCCACTACCTCCCTTCTCTCCCAGACAGATCCACCCCCCACCTCTCCACCCTGTTTTCTCTTTGGAAAATGCAGGCCTCCAAGGAACAACAGTATTTTCCCTTTTGAGTATGTGTCTTTGGCAGTTTGAATTAAAATGTCTCCATAGGCTCATAGGGAATGACATTACTAGGAGGTGTGGCTTTGCTGGAGTGAGGTGTGGCTTTCTTGGAGAAAGGGGGTCCTGGAGCCTGGCTTTGAGGTCTAAAATGTTTAAGCCAGGTCTGTGTGTCATTCACTTCCTGCTGTCTATGGATCAAGATGTAGAACTCTCAGCTACCTCTCCAGCACCATGTCTGCCTGCATGCTACCATGCTTCCTACCATGACAATCATGAACTAAACCTCTGAACTGTAAATCGGCCTCAATTAAATGTTTTCTTTATAAGAATTGACACAATGTCCATTCATGTGTCTATTCACAGCAATAAAACCCTAAAACAGTCTCCAAAAGAGAGATCACTGGCTAAAGCAGTATTCCTATTTTAAGTTTAACTATAATCCAAACACTTCTTGTTACTGGCTGTGCCAATTTATGTTGAAGCTGAGAGCTGACGGGTTTCTGTTTTCACCACATCCTCACCAAAATCGCTCTCCTGATTCTGTTTTGTAGGTTGGTTAGATGGCTTAGGCTATATTTGCTTGATAGTCTGTTTTGGAGCTAGTTTTCCTAAAGACACGAGCTGGCATTTCACACCAGCTTTGATTCATATTTCTGGCATGATTCCCGATGTTAAATGCCTCCTCGGGTTGCTTCTAACCAGTTCATATCATTTTGTACAAACATCTATTCAAGACATTGCCAGTTTTAGACTGGTGAGACTGGTCACCCTCAGTTCACCAGTCTTTCACAGACAGTGGGGTGTGTGGTTCAAATGAACATACTGGGTGGTCAGCAGAGTTTCCAACACCAGAGGCCAACACTAGGTTTGTGTCTCGTGAGTCCAATGAATGAAACTGGCAGACAATGCTTAAGTGCAAAGGTCAAAGCCTTTTCATGAACATTAGAAGATGAAGAGTAAGAGTGTTCCCATGATCTGTGTAAAGATGACCTGACTAAGGTCAACAGCCATTAGAGCTGCCCAAGACAAGTTGCCCTTCTCCAGTCTTTTGAGGGACTCTATGAGGAGGATCCAGGATCTGCCAATCAGTAGTGTGGGCAGCCTGCCTCTGTGGTTTTTCTAGGAACCAGGTTGTCTCCAGCTGTGGCTGTCAAGAGGTGGTCACCAAGTGACAATCTATCAGCTCAGTAAGAAAACATGTAGAGTCATGAGGGTCCCATCCTGATTGTCTTGTCTTCCTACCTCCCGGCCTCTCCAGCATAGCTATTTCCTTGACATTAGATTATGTAAGTTCTTTATAAATCTTGGGAATTTAGCCTGTATCTGTCACAACTTCACAAATACTGTAGAACTTGTTTAGTACATTGTCCATTTCCTCTGGTCTGCAGGAGTTTCTTACCTTGATGTAACCTCCATGCACTTGTTTCTGTTTATGTAGCCCATGACTTTGGTGGGATGCCTGAGAGCTCATCGACAAAGCCAAAATGAGAGACTAGTTCTATATGTTTTCATTCAATATTGCTGTACTTTTACTGCTTTCATTTGGGCATTTTACCTGTCCTGTGCATGTTTTAAGAGTCTAATTTCATTCTTTTTCATATGTGGGGAGATTTTCTCCCCACCCAGGATCATGTATCAGAATGACTGTTATTTCCCCATTTTGCATTTTGGTACCTTGTTCAAAAATTAGTTGACTGTATGACTTTGGTTTTATTTTCTGGCCTCTCTGTTCTGTTCTACTCTTTCTCTCTCTCTTTATGTTCTAGTATAACAGATTTTGAATTATTATAGCTTTATAACACAATTATAGATCAGTAGGTATGGTATTTTCAATTTTAAGTCTCAAATTTTTGCATTGAGAGTTTTTTGTGGATCCCTATACATATTTTTAAAAATTATTTTATGAAAAATTATTTAAGATTTTGAATGGCATAACATGGACTCTGTACAAGGCTTGAGTAGCACAAATATTGTTGTCTTTTGTATTTGTGACCCATTAAGTCATTTATTATAGGATGGTGACATACTTTTTTATTGAAAGTAGATTTTTTTTTCCTATAGCATATTCTGATTTTGGTTTCTCCTTCCCCAATTCTTTCCAGATCCTCCCCACTTCCCCACCTACCCAAATCCACACTCATTCTTTCTTTTTCTCATTGGATTACTTTATTAATAGTAAATTTTATCTTTCCAATATAAATACCCATTTCATTGTATATTTAGATTTATCTAAATATCAAATTTACAAAAATACTTGAAAAATGAACTTTAATACATGTACATTGATTAGGTATGAAAGAATTTTACTTTTGTATTTGCTGTTTTGACTGAGATATCAGTGTTTACAGGATTTTAGTGCATATTAATTCTTATACAGTATAAATGTCATATACTGAGTATATCCAATATAATGTGCAAAGAATCCCTGAAAAATAATGCAAACACACAAAATTAATAAAAACTAGCATGGTATGGATAGTTTAAAAACAATGGAAGCAATACTGTAATTCTACCAATGTAGAATTAAAACAAATGATGACCATTACTAAAATTATGTCCATAACCTTTTGAAATCTCAGCACTACTTTTATGATATTTTATGGCTAATGGAAGCTTCATTACACTCAACGTTTTATATTTAGTAACTAAGTTTGCATTGTTGTTGATTGACATACAATGAATAAGATCAAAGGCTAACTGCAGAGTTTCATGGTTGAGTTAAGTATGGTAGAAAGTACTCACCAAACAGCAAGTAACAAGCCTGGGAGCTCGGGTTGGTAACACTTGCCCTGCACCTGGGAGAATGAGACAGAAAGATCCAGAATTCTAAGCTAGTACTCAAGTATGGAGAAAGAAAGATCCTCAGTTCAAAGAGAAGCCTGGGCTAAATAAGAAACCCTGACTTAAAATCAACAGATATGCTGCTGCCATGTCTTGATCTTCTCCCGTATTAGCCAAGAAGTTGTCTTTGGACAGCCATTGGCATATATGGGAAGCACTAATTGTAATCAATGAGACCCATATCTATATATCTATACATATATCTATGTCTATATGTATGTATATATGAATAAAGACATACAGTTCAGAGAAGGACCTAGGTCGAAATCTAGATGAGTTGTATGGCAGAGGTGAGGGGTAGATATGATAAAAAAAATACATTGTATTCATGTCTAAAATTCTCAAAGTACAAATACTTTCTAAAAAATGGGAAAGTAAAAGAAAATAATATGAAAAGAAAGGTTAAAAAAAAAGTTCAAATTCTAGCTGGGCGATGGTGGCACATGCTTTTAATCCCAATACTTAGGAGGTAGAGCCAGGCGGATCTATGAGAGTTCAAGGCCAGCCTGGGCTACAGAGTGAGTTCCAGGAAAGGTACAAAGCTACACAGACAAACACTGTCTTGAAAAACAAAACAACAACAACAACAACAAAAGTTCAAATTCTGGCAAAATTTTCTCACCATTTCTGTAGACTTTCTCAGCTTATGTCTGACTAGCAATCTTAACTGTGGCAACATTTTCATAGCATTTTTATAGACTTCCTCAGTTTGTGTCTAGGATGGCAATCTTACCTGTCATAGCCACTTCCTTCTGAAGGTCCATGCACTTTTCAGTAAACATGTCTTCACTTGTCTTGGTTTTTGATCATGTGACTTTATTTCACCTGTGTAAATGTGACAGAAGTTGACACGGCCATTGGCAAAGAAAGGAAGAGCTGGTAGTGTGTGCTGGAGGTGAATCAATTTTAGAGACAAACACAAGATCAACCCAACTTGTTGTCTAATACCTCAGCAAATGTCACACCTTCTAAAGAGCATTGTAACTGGGCATCCCTTCCTCGCCGAAAACCATCATCTAAAATGTACTCCCCATTTCAGCTTCATCACCCTGAGCAGGAAAATTTTCTAGAAAAAAATGTATTTCAAGTTTATAGAGGATGACATCTTGATCCCTCAATGCCAATCTTTCTTTAAGTATAAGATATACCGGGAGGAAGTGTGGGCTTGTGAGGAAAATCTAAAAACTAGTCCCAAACTTCTTATGTACAGCTTTCTCTAACTATAATTATTTGAGATGGAAAAGTGGCTTGACTATTATAAGCATTTGCTGCTTTTGCAGAACTGGGTTCAGCTCTCAGCATTCACCTGGTAGCTCACAAAGACCTGTAACTACAGGTCTAGGGGACAGGGCATTCAAATGCCCTCTCCTGGCCTCTACAGGCACTGCACACATGGTACACATACATGTAAATAAATCTTTTCTTACAAAGGAAAAAAAATGATATCCCAATCTCTCTGTGTTAATAGATGACACTTAGAAGGATGAGATATTGCTGTGGCTACCCACTGAAAAATTGTAAGCTGCTTTACCAATGCAAAGTAACGTTTTTTGTTCATCCTTCCATTTTATCACTTCCAATTGTACCCTATGAGTGGTATAACATGTGGCTGTTTTCTATAATCTTTTTCTGTTTGTTTGATTTTCAAGACAGGGTTTCACTGTCTTGTATAGCCCTGGCTTTCCTGGATCTCATTTTGCAGAACATGCTCACCTTGAACTCCTAGAGATCTACCTGCCTGTGCCTCCCGAGTGCTGGGATTAAAATCATGTGCCCCCACTGCCCAGCCTACTTCCTATAATCTTAATGGCCACAACTTCCAATGTACAGCTTTTAAACTAGAGCTGATAACCCATCACTTCATATGTTAAGCTCAAATTGCTCTCTTGATCACTGACTATATAGAGTAAACTGTAGATTTGAAATATGGAGATATCTGTATAAATGTGTGTATGTGTGTACAATATGTATGTATGTGGTTAGCATTAGTACTGATCTTGTATACATCTGAAATAGTTTATAAGGCATGTGCTTAATTGGTTGACCATATACAGCTATAACAAATTACCCATCAATTGGGTTGGGAGTATAGATTAGGTGGTATGGTACAGTGCTTATCTCACATGAATTAGGCCCTGGTTTCAACCTATAGTCTTACCTGTGCATGGTGCTGCATCTCTGTATATGGTGCTACATCCCTGTAAGCCCAGCACTCATGATGTAGAGGCAGGAGGATCAGAAGTTCAAAGTCCTTCTCAGCTACACAGCAAGTTTAAGTCTTCTCTAAGCTACAAGAGACCTTGTTTAAAACAAGCAAAAAGACAAAACCACAGAAATGCTTAGAGAAAGTAGGCTGGAAAGTCTTGTTTTTAACTTAAATGTTAAATACCTCAAATCCATTTTCCTAACAACTATTAGATGCAGTCTCCACACAGTTCCCCAAATTGCAAAGCAGCAGATAAATGTCAAAAAGAATGAAAGGTGAAAATTCTTATTTTGTCCATAGTCAGCCATTCTGCCCCTCATCTCACCTCCTTTACCATAAACCTTGAAACTCTTTTCCAAGGGAGGATAAAGTATAAGAAATGATTGTCCAACTTCAAGTTTAGGATGCCAGGTGCACTAGTTACTTATCTTATTGATATGTCAAAATGCCTGACAGAAGCAACTTAAGGGGGGTTTTGTTTGGTTCATTATTCCAAGGACAGTCAACCATGGTGTAGAAGGCATGGCAGCAGGAGCCTGAGGCAGCTGGTCACATTGCGTCTGCAGTCAGGAATCGGGGCGATGAATGCTGGTGCTCAGCTCACTATCTCTGGTGTATGATTGTAGCATGAATCTTAAACAGTCTTATTAATAAAATCAAACCTGAGGCCAGTTATTGGGGTGAACACTGGAAGGTCAGAGAGACAGAACAAGCCACAGCTAATCTCACCTGGCCAACTTCTCGGCTGGTCTTGTTTCCTCAGATTGGAAGCCTCTGTGTCCTCATATCCGAATGGCTCTCAGCTGAACTGCTGCTTGAAAGCCTGAATGCTTAACCAGGCCAAATGCTTCTCCAGGCCAAATGCCTCTCCAGGCCAAATGCCTCTAGTTTCTGGTCCTCACGCCTTATATACCTTTCTGCTTTCTACCACTACACCCTGGGATTAAAGTCTCATTTTCTGGGATTAAAGGTGTGGGTCACCACGCCTGGTCGTTTCCAATGTGGCCTTGAACTCACAGAGATCCAGAGGGATTTCTGTCTCTGGAATGCTAGGATTAAAGGCGTATGCTACCACTGCCTATCCTCATGTTTAATATTGTGGCTGTTCTGTCTCTGACCCCAGATATGTTTATTAAGGTACACAATATTTTGGGGAACACAATACCACCACATATGATGCCAACCCATGGGATGGCACTGTTAGTATTCAGGTTGGTATTTCCTCCTTAGCTAATCCAATCTAGAAATACTCTCACAGACAAGCCAAGAACTTTGTCTCTAAGGTGACTGTAGGTCCTATGAGGTTTACAGTCAATATTAGTCATCACATCAGAGTTGTATTATGTTTATGGTGATTTGAAATCAGTTAACCTAAGAAAAAGAATATACTTGTTCAGCCAAATCCTTTGTTGGTGAATAGAATTCAACAAAAATAATGATCTTTCTCTATAAAGAAGGGAGGGTCATAGAGAGTCGGAAAATTTGCCAGGCATGCATTGTGTTGCCTCCCTCTGTAGAGAGACTGGTGACTAGGGCTTAGGTTTCTCACTCTTAGGATTATGTCTGCATCCTACTTCCCTTCTGTTGCTGTGGTAAAACACTCTGTCCAAAATAACTTGAGGATAAAAGGTCACAATTCATCACTGAGATAAGTCAGGGCAGGATCTCTTACAGGACCAGAGGCAGGAGCCATGTGGCAACATTGATTCCTAACTCGCTCATAGGCTCATGTTCAGCTAGCTTATTCAGCACAAGACCACCTGCCCAGGGAATGGTGCTGCCCACAGTGGAGTGGACCCTCACACATCAATTAACCATGAATAAAACACTTAACAGGCATGCCCACAGGACAATCTTATCTATACAATCTCTCAGTTAAGACTCCCTTAGGTGACTCTAGGTCATGCCAAATTGGCAGTTAAAGATAACTAGGGCACTGGATTTGAAATTCTTTCCTTAGGTGTTATATAACTTTCTCTGCCCACTTTTCCTGAAAAAGACTTGGCCCCAGTCTTCTTTAATATGCTGCTTTTAGATGAGAGTCTACAGTGTACCCACTACTGCTGCTTATGTATTCCATCCATGTCTTATACCTATAACCATAACCTTGATTCTACTGCAAACACATTTCTCATGAGGAGTTTAAATTTTTGATACTTGGTTATCATCCTTTCTCCCTTTCTCTCCCCTCCCCTTTCTCTTCTCACTCATTAAATGTACTTAATTGTAGGTCCCTTGGTTACATGCGATGGGTGAGAAGAACTACATCATTTTTAGGAACCTTTCCCTAATCAGTTTGCATACCAAAGGAATTAGCTAGGTGTCCTATCATTCAGCTGATCTTTTTCTTTTGGGCAGTTTTTAGCATTTTGAAGTTTTTGATTGACACTTGTTACTCAGGGCCTTTCTCCTATATATATTCCATTGGGACTGTTGAAAATGGGCTTTTCTAAAATTGCAACATTTTAAATTAATGAGGTTTCTCTGGTCTCTTTTTTTCAACCTTAGTTACTGGAAAACTAATGCCAATTTCAGGCCTCTGTCTATACCAGGCACTCACATTGTGCACTTGCATACACATAGGCAAAACAGCCGTACACATAAAATAAAAAATAAATCTTTAAAAAATAATGTTTTAGCTAGGTGATTGTGGCATTTACCTTTAATTCCAGTACTCTGGAGGCAGAGGCAGGTGGATCTCTGTGAGTTCTAGGCTAGCCTGGTCTACAGAGTGAGTTCCAGGACAGCTAGAGCTGTTACAAAGAGAAACCCTGTTCCCAAAAACAAAACAAACAAACAAAATTTTAATATCAGCCCAAGCATAAGATCTATGAGACAGACATTCATAAACAAAGTAAGCCACACCTGGATGTGGTCTGCTCAGAGAATTTCCACTTCTTGTTTCAGTCAAGCTATTTTTCTAGAGCTGAAGTTCACGGATGCAGCTTGAGCCATCTAATTTTCCAAAGGATGTAATGTTACCTACTGTTACTATAGTGCATTATTTGATTTGCTCCATTTTTAGCCTCTGATATTAGTTTTATTGCTCCTGGTTATAAAGCTTAACAAGGAAGATGGAGCTGTGAGTCCCAGCCTTTTACTTGTTTTTACCAGATTTCTTCTTCTCTTTTCCCTCTTCTTTGTTTTTCCTCCTTATCATTCTGTGTTCCCCATCCTCTTTTTTCTTTTTTGAATTATCCAGGATGAGAAAGGCCATGCTCCACATACAAATTGTCAAAAATATCTACACTATTCAGATAATTTATCTCAGAAGGACACTGGTTTCTTTGGAATATCTTAATTGAGATTGCTTTCAAGTTTAGAATCAGACAGAACTTTGTGTCATGATAGATTTTGTTCTGAAGAGCTGGACAGCAGCAGCTCATGTTTTAGACAGATAGGACTTAAGAAATCAGAGACAAACAAAACCCATGAAAAAGTTTTAAACTTTGAAACTTCCCTCTCAGGTAATGTGGGACAAAGAGACAGAATGGGAAAAACAATGGACTGTTTTCCATAAGTCACTTCCTGTGACCTGTGCTGTGTAAGGATGCATGGGTCACCTCCTGTGGCCTGTGCTATATAAGGATGTGTGGTATTGGTGAAATTATTAAGGCCACTCCACATAGTTAAAAGGAAGATTTGTTTAGTGGGTAACTTACAAATGAAGGGATAGGTAGGTCGCAGGGTCTGGGGAAGGTGTATTGCAGTCCAGCGGTGTTCTCTGGAGCTCTGCTCGGTCAATCTCCACCGTCCAGGGTCCAGGAACAGAGAGAGAGCTGGCCCATCCGGCTCTCGGGTCTCCAGGGTCTCCTTGTAGGCGTGACAGTTGCCGAAGCCTCAATGGGGGTTGAAACTTCCATATCAAAGCTGGAATGGCTACTCACTACAGTGTGGGTCATCTCCTATGACCTGTGTTGCATAGGGACACATGGGTCACCTCCTGTGACCTATGCTGTGTATGGATTAAAGTAAAACTTTTTTTTTTTTTTTTTTTTTTTTTTTTTTTTTGCCATGCCAGTTGGAACTCGGAACTCGCAGAGCTGTTGAGGAACTATGTCTGTTATCTCTCCAATGTTACTTTCTTAGACGTGCAAGCCAAAGACTTAGCTTCAGGTTAGCAGTAGGATTGTAGTCTGTGATTGTTGGACTTTTCATTCCTGTTGCAAAATATGACAGGAACTACCTAAAGGGAGAAAAAAATGTACAGTGTGTGTGTGTGTGTGTGTGTGTGTGTGTGTGTGTGTTATGTTCAGGTGATATGATGCATATCCAGACACAATCTGTTGGGAGTCAGTTGTCTCCTTATACTGTGGAGGTTGCAATGTCATCAGGCTCAGCAGCAAGTGCCTCTATCTGCTGAATCATCCTGCCCTCTACAAAAATATGTCTTATGGCTCACAGAGTTCCTAAAGTTTCAGCCAATGGTCATGAATTCTTGGCTTTTGCATGTACATTCACATCACACACACACACACACACACACACACACACACACACACACACACAC
>CABHPR010149930.1:0-17870 GCA_902168415.1 Peromyscus melanophrys
TTTCTTTTAAATGTATGTCGTTACATTTTAAAATATCCACTTAAAATCCGAATGTGATTTTCAATTTTTTTTCACTTACAAGACCACCTGCTAAATGTGCCCAAAGCCCATTTTATTGAATTGCTTAATAGAGAAGATTACTCAGTTTCTTTAAGAATCCAATTTCACTTCAGCAAACACAACACAGCAGCTGCCCAAGCACTCAGAAACTGAGCAAACAAAGTTGCAGGCAGCCGTTTGCCTCGGTGGAGTGAATGTTAGTTGAGAACTTAACCACTCTTTAAAAGGCTACATTAGGTAGTGAATTGTGACTATTATGATATCCAGGTAAATGAGTAGTCGAAATAAGTACTTTAAAAGGAAGGCACTATATAAAAAAATTATGGAAGTCCTATCCTACCACCGAAGGGACCCCTGAAAACAATGTCTTTAATCAATCTTTGATACTTTTTGGGGGTTGTGTTTGTTTGTTTGGTTTTGTTTGTTTTTGTTTTCTGGGGTTTTTGTTGTTTATTTTGTTTGTTGTTTGTTTGTTTGTTTTTCTGGAGACGAGGTTTCTCAGTGTAGTCTTGGCTGTCCTGGGAACTCTTGGCTGTCCTGGGAACTTGCTTTGAAGGCAAGGCTGGCTTTGAGCTCACAGAGATTTGCCTGCCTCTGCCTCTTGAGTGCTGGGATTAAAGGCCTGTGCCACCACCACTGGCTAATCCTTGATACTTTTAAAATGATTACTTTGAAAAATTATCAAGCTTCAAAGAAGATAGAATGGACTGAGTTGAAGAAATGTGAGATTATGTGTCAATATGAATGAGAACTAACAGGTGACCCTGGGGAGGCGGCGGCGGCGTGGAAATTAGCCTCACAAATTCCTGGCCCAAGAAGTTAACTAGGATTGTGCTTTTAAGGCAGGTATGTCACCTATAACTATGGAATATCTATTGGGACAACAGTCACTATCTTTCAAGACATCAATCATCACTCTCTGTCTAATATGTGCAAAGACTGGTGCAAGCCACTGTGCACAGAGAACAGAACACTAACCATTTCAGAGCCAGATGTCCACGGGACTCTGGTAAAAGGCACTTCAGGGCTCCTGCGTCTTCCCCAGTACGTCTCACCTGCCTAGCCTGCTCTTTCAGCTTCTCTTGGGATGGTTGAACTACCTCTGCCTTCCAAGCGAATCTATCTCATAACCCACGTCGTATGTCTATAGCCCATGCATGCTGCACACAATCACTGGATGTCTGGTTGCTGAAAAGGATGGATAGTGTAGTAACAGAAAAACTCCTCCTCCAAAGCTAAAGCTGACATCGGTTAGAAAACTGCATGCCACCCTGAGAAAAGCCTCATGGGACGTGAGGCTAATTAAAGTATAGTGGACCCCGATGGGGCACCTACCTCTATGGAGCTCCAGAAACCAGGCAGAACTTCTCTTCTATCACTCCCCACCCCTTAACACTTCTCGATTTCAGAGGAAAGAAGATTTTAGCAATCTGGATTATGAGGTATTAAGAAACTGAAATACTAATGGCTCTGGACACAAGTTTTTCATCCTCTTGAGAGAAAATCACTTTCATTCAAAACACGTTTATTGAGTGCCTGTTATGTGCTGAAGACACTTCATTACACATCACTGAGCAAATGGAACACCATGAATGCAAGGAGTTTTCTATCTAATCAGAAGAGAGAGAGAGAGAGAGAGAGAGAGAGAGAGAGAGAGAGAGAGAGAAGCAGTGCATATAGTAAATATGTAAATCAAACTGTGTAGGACTTTAAATGGTAAAGAGATTCAGGGAAAAAGAAAAAAACCTATATAAAGTGTATAGGTGGAGTGAGATAGTCCTGTCACTGTGTCAAGTACTGGGTCAGAGTAACACTGAGAAAGAAACTTACTACCAGTTTAGCCTCACAGATATCTGGAGGACAAAGTTTTCAGGAAAAAGGAAAGACTAGCATGAAACTCCAAACCTGAAATGTGTGTAGAACTCAAGGGGAAAAGGTTTGGCATGGAGACACTGAGACAACCAGAGAATAGACTCCAGGCTACCCTGTAAGGATCCCTCTCACTTTTGGACAGTTTGAACAAAGGCAAGTTTTAGGCCTTCTGTTCCCCCTCTAACTGAAGTGTGTGAACCCAAGACTCTGTAGTTCTTTTCTTCTTCTTCTTCTTCTTCTTCTTCTTCTTCTTCTTCTTCTTCTTCTTCTTCTTCTTTTCTTTCTTTCTTTCTTTCTTTCTCCTTCCCACCCCCACCCACATAGAGTTTTTCTGTGTAGTCCTCCTGTCCTGGAACTCACTCTGTAGACCCGGTTGGCCTTGAACCCAGAGATCCATCTGCCTCTGCTTCACATGGGGCAAGGGATTAAAGACATGCACCAACACCCAGCCAATGACTCTGCATTTCTAACAGATAGCACAGTTGATACTGAATGCATTCTAATGCTTAAGACCTACTTCAACAGAGCACAAAGCCTGATCACCAAGAAGACATTGGACATAAAGTGCCTAGAACTGGCCATGTTGCTAACTGAGGCTCTTGTAGTCATAACCTCAACTCCAATAACTTTTAAGGAAAGCAGGATGTATGAGTTACTCTTTTGTCATTGTCACAAAGAAGCCAACTGAAGCAACGTAAAAGTGGAATGATGTGTTTGCAGCCATTCCTGTATGATTCATGGTTTCTTGGCTCTGTGTGCCTGGACAGAACATCAGGCGTTAAGAGCTTGTGAAGCAAGAGGCTGTGGTTGACAGGAAGAAGCAAGAAGAGTGTGGTGGTTTCAGTGAGAGTGGTCCCCACAGGCTCCCATGTTTGGATACTTGGTCCCCAGTTGGTGGAACTGTTGGGGAAGTTTTAGGAGGTGTGGCTCCAGCCACCTGTCTCCCTGTCTTTATTCTCCCATCATAGACTTTAAAAAAAACTTATTTATAAGTTGTTTCCATCATGGTGCATTATCACAGCAATAGAAAAGCAACTTAGATAAGGGGAGAGGAATAGGTTCATGATGTAATCTCCAAAGATTCGCTTCCTCCAGCTAGACTTCTGCCTCCCAAGGTTTCTACCACATCCGTCAAACAGTACAGCCATCTGGGAAACCAGTGTTCAATAAGTAAGCCCATGAGGGCACTTCAGATTTAGAAGAGAACATTCTACCCCTGGGTCCCAAGGTTTATGGCCATTTCATAATGCAAAATGTTATTTTGTCTATCAAAAAATAATCCCCAAAGTCTCCAGAGATACAATATTACTCAAAAGTCCAAATTCAATGTCTCCTCTGAGACTCCCAGCAAACTCTTAGCTGTAAAGGTCTCTACAATTAAAAAAAAAAGTTACACAGTTGAAGATAGAGTAAACATTCCCATTCTACAAAGGACGAATGGAAGAACAGCAAGGAAGGATCAGACCTAAGCAAGACTGAAACCCAGCAGGACAAACACCATGTCCAGAAACTGGGGCCTGCCGTAGAAAGTGAGTTCTAAAGGCTTGGGTAACCTCGATTCCCCAGGCTTCTGGTTTGCAACCAAATGACTTCTGTCTCAGGCTGACTCAACTCACTGCCTATTCCTTTCCTTGGCAGATAGTCCATATTCTTGCCCTCTACAACTTCCCGGCCTTTCCACATTCAGCTTCACCATTACAGCTTCACATACGACCCTTGCCGGGGCAGCCTATCACATGTTGGCTGGCCTCTCGGGCTTTCCTTTGAAGTCAGGGCAGAAGCCTCCATGACCCGGTAACTCTTTCCTTCTTCCTGTAAAATTGGCATCACATGGATGTACCAAGGTCTGCTGCCAATTCCATCAGTTAGATCACCTTTGACCATAGCTGCTATGGCTTCTGCGTACCTGAGGGACTAAACATGATGAAATGAGGAAACATCTTCGTAGCTGACCCCAGCCTGGCCCTGTTCAAGCAGGGCACCTCAAAGGCTCTCTCTTTACAATGGGAAGTTTTTAAATGAGCTCACTTTTTCATATACTTGAGTTAGCCGTGGGTGGCATCTGGCCAATTCCGAAGGTACCTCAAGTCATCTTTTTCCTATGGTCCCTTTGCAATATGAATATGGGCTAGTCTCTTCCGGAACCACATGACCCTTGGCTCTAACTTTATTCACACTTTTATTCCAAAACTATGTTTTTCAATCTTTGAACTCATTTTTGCTGCCACTTCTCACTATAAACCGGCTAAGTGCAGCCAACCTTAACCATGTCACAACCTGAGCACTGTGCTGGCTTATGATTTTCTTTATCCAATTCCCTAGTCCAGTACTTTTACATTTTGCCTCACCTCAAGTCTCTGGGCGTGAATATCAATAAATTGCTTGCCAGAATGTAACATAAATGGTTTCTTGTCACATTCCCAACTAGCTCCACGTTTCTACCTGAGATCGCAAAAAGCCAAACTTTACTGTGTATATTTTTACCTGCATTTTGCTCCTCTGTGCCCCCCACCACCACCCCAACCTGAAACACCCTGTCAGCTCTATTTACAACACTTTAGACTTCTTTAACTCATTTCTCCTAACTTCCAAATTCCCTTTACAAACCAGTTCCAATGCCTTATGGGTCACGTGGTCAGGCTTAGCAACAGAGATAGATGCTCCCAGCTGTCCACTACAGATTTTCTGTATTAGTTGTTTTTTTTTTTCCATCACTATGACAAAATAATGGACAGAACAGACTTAATGGCACAGATTTGGGTCTCATGGTTCTAGAGGGTTCAGTCCATGGTCACTTGGCTCCACATCTTTGGACTCAAGTTGAGGTAGAACATGGGGCAAGACCATTCACCCCACGACAAACACAAAGCAGAGCTGAGCCCCAAAGGGCAGGAGTCAGCACAAGATGCACTCCTCAAGGACATGCCTCCAGGGACCTACTGTTTCCATTCAGTCCCTGCCTTACAGTTCCACCACATCCCAACAGAGTGTCACCTCATCACATACTCTTGTAGGAGCATCTCATTTTCAAACCACAACACAGGGATTTCATTGTCTCCTATAGCCAGAAGTTGGGAACTCAGTAAGATCCTTGGTGCAAATGCTCTTCCCCTAGTTAGATCTTTGTCCATCTCTCAGGATTTTTTTTTTTATCTCTCTGTTGCTCTTTGTCCTTTAGACAAATGTTTGGCGGCATGGTAGCAGCACTCCCGGTTTACCAGTTGACTATTTGAGCGGTTACAGTGGGAGAAAACCTTCCCATGTAGCTTAGGCAGATTCAGTCATGCCCTTACACCTGAACTAGTCATTAGTCTTGGGTGTGGGTGATCTAGGTGGTCATGCTCACACTTGGAAGAGTGAGCAATCCCTCATGGAGAAAGCTATCATACAAAGGAGGAGTGGCATAGAGTTGTCTACTAAATCTCTCATTCTGCCTTGTTGTTTACTTAAATTAAGGAGTTGATCATAAATGATGTGTCCGATATCTATGACTATAAATTCTGACTGGACTGCAGTAATAAATCCTCTTGTAACATTGAGAAAAACATGGCTGGGGAGTAACCTCTGTCAGTTAAGGGCTTGCCTTGCAAGCATGAAGATCTGAGTTCAATCCCCACAATGCACACAGGAAAGCCTGGCACAATGGGATACACTTGCAGTCTCACTGCTAGGGAGGCAGAGACAGGAGGATACCCAGGACTTGTAGGCTGTCTAACCTGGACCACTTGTGAGCTCCAGGCTAGAGAGAAACTTTCCCAAAAATAGGTGGACAGAGCCTGAGGAATTACACCCTAGGTTGACCTCTAGCCTACACACACACACACACACACACACACACACACACACACACACACACAAAAGCATGTGTGACATTTCCTCTGACTAATTTATGGTTCTTAAAAATCCACAACACTAAAAGGATTGCCTGCTATAATGTTCTGATGAATAAACGGACTATAACAGGAGGTCTTAGTAAAACTTAGAACTGCCTGTCAGCTCATCCATTTTCTATTCATCTATTTTAATTGGTATGTGAAGAGTAATAGATAAAATCATAATTAACACTATGAAGAATACCTAGATCTCTTGAAGTACAAGATTTTGAGTGAAAATATTCTTGTCTTTTAAATCACTAATAGAAAACAAGTCTAAACATCCTAATATAGACCACAGTGTTTATTCAACTAGTAATATCCTTTGCTTGCAAAGTGGAGGGAGGTGATAGCAATGAAGGGCTAATTACCCAGAACCACAGTGTGATTTAAGGTGACATCTGTCAGGATTAAATAATAAGGTACCCTGTCTCGAAAAACCAAAAATAATAATAATAATAATAATAATAATAATAATAATAATAATAATATGCTTACCCTCGAGGCTTCAGAAGATAGGCAGAAAGCTGGGTGGTGGTGGTACACGCCTTTAAGTCCAACACTTGGGAGACAGAGGCAGATGAATCTCTGAGTTCAAGGCCAGGCTGGTCTATAGATCGAGTTCTAGGACAGCCAGGGCTACACAGGGAAACTCTGTCTAAAAAGTAAACCCAAAAAAAGGAAAAAGAAGAAGGAGGAGGAAGAGGAGGATAGGGAGAGGAAGGGGGAGGAGGAGGAGAAGAGATGGAAGGAAAGAAGGAAGGAAGGAAGGAAAGAAGGCTCTTTTTAAGGAAGGAAGGAAGGAAGGATGGAAGGAAGGAAAAAAAGGGCCAAGCATATTAACAACTCTGTATCATTTAATACTCCAGATTTTCCCTAAATGTCTTTCAAAGACCTGCAACAACCTCTCTTGATACATTTAATCAAAAGTCTGTGATGCCCCCTGGATTAGGATCTGGAAAGCCCCATGGGGAATAAGAACTTCTGATGACTCCAGTTTCCATCAAAGTTTAAGAGCCATCCCTTTATACACCGAATCTGATGAAACTGGGCTGGCTGCTTGCCTGCCTGAAACCCCTTCTCTCCCTTTGGTCCCATTTTCCTATGTTCTATTTAATACTTTATGACCAATTGGCCCCTTTTTTCTGCCTAAAAGATATTTTGATGTCTCTTTTTTAAAAGTTAGACTTCATCTGTACAAAAATATGGTGTAGAATAAAAAAAAAAGCCTGTTGAAAAAACCACCCCCAGTGTGGGAAGGGTGGAGAGGCCATGTTCTAGTTTCCTTTCAGTTGTGATGAAACAGGTGGGCCCAAGTCAACTCAGGGAAGAAAACTTTCCTTCCAGGATACAGTCCATCACAGAGAGATTTCAGGGAAGGACCTCAAGAAAGAACTTGAAGAAGACGCTATGGGAAAACTTGCTTACCAGTTTGCTCATGTGCAGGCTCTCACATAGCTATCTTCCTTATATATCCCAGGACCATGTGCCATGGGATGTTTCCACTCTCAGTGGGCTAGACCCTTCAGTATCAATAAAATAATCTCCCTACACACACCACACACACACACACACACACGCACACACACACACACACACACACACACACACACACACACACACACACACACGGCCACAGGCCAATCTGCTCTAGGCAATCCCTCAACTGAGACTCCATTCCCAGGTGACTCTAGGTTGCATTAAGTTCACGAAGTAGGACAGGGGCACAAAGGCATGCTGGATGTAGCTGCGCAGGGAAGGGCAGGGTGAGGCATCAGCTGATACAAACAGACTTTGACGGTATTCTGGTTTCACTTGACACTTGACCCTGCCACACTGTGTGAAAGGACACTGAGTATGTGACAACCCAAGCTGCTGGTGAAACTAGTGCATTACCTTCTAGAGAGATCTCATGAGATGCCAACAGGGTTTAGTCTGAGGAAGGTAAGTTCCACGGCATCTCATTGCTAACTGGCTTAAGGACTAAAGAATGAAAAAAGAATGCAGTAGAAGTAAGATTCCATCCAAAGAAAACAGGTAAGCCCCCCCCCCCCGCCCGAGAGAGAAAAACAGTCAACCCAACAAGTCCCATCTACCTGTAACACCTACACATCATAACAATGACCAGCATGGGAAGATATTTCAAAAGCTGTAGTGGTGGCACTTACATCCTGGGGGTAATCAACAGCTGCTGACTTGGAAAGTAAGATAGAAGGGAATTTATGCCTGGCACTGTAAGTTAAGCCAACTGGCTATAATAGGTGATGTCATGGAACCTAGATGAGAGCCTACTACTACCACGTGCCCAAACCGGGTACTTGCTAACTGTGTTCTAAACACTCATGCTTATACACCCACAGATAAGTGCAACTCTCGCCAAAGAAGTATCTTTCTTTAGTAGACAGAGATCATTACAGAAAGCCACAACTTGTCAAAATGCAGAGAATAACTGAGGGTAGGGAGGCTTGTCCTCAGTTAACACTTTTACAACATAACCCCCACACCTGAGGTTCAATCTCAAGGGCTCCTGTCCTGGCCACGCCCCAGGGGGAGGTCCTAGGTGGGTGTGGCAGTTACAGCTGTCTCAGTAGGGCAGCGCATCAAGGTCAAAGCTGGAACAGTTACCCACTATACTTAGCAGTTAAAACATAAAATAAAATTCTCAGAAAAAAATGGATGGAACTAGAGAAAGTCATCCTGATTGAGGTAATGGGCTACCAGAAAGATTGAAGCTTGCAGTACCAGGATTGGGTTATATCTAATTGAGTTGGCCAAAAGAGTCCCATGGACTCTCCAAACAGTCCAGGCTTGTTGCCCAAACTATAGGTTGCTCTCCACAAACTAACAGCAAGACCCCATTGCGGAAGCCAACACCTACACAACTCAAGGAACATAAAGATATTAAGCCGGTGCCTGTGGAGAGCCTTCTCCCTTATGTGCTAGCTTCTTTGGTATAGAAGGTGCGCTGCATGCTACCAAAGGAGAGCCATAAGCACCAACCCAGCCACAAGTTTTTTGATCTACAATAGTGTCCTATCTGCAATATATACTAAGGCAATGGTGGAACAAAAGTTGTGGGAGTAACCAATCAGTGTCTGATTTAACTAAAGGCTCATTCTATGAGATGGAACCCATACCCAACACCTCTTGGGCAACCAAGAATCTGAAACTAGATAGTTCAGGAATCTAGGGTAGAACCAAATATGACTGTTCTAAACAATAAAAATAAAATAAAACCTGACAATAAAATTACTTCTTATGACATTCTGCTTAACTTATAGATCAGTGCCTTGCTCGGCCATTATTAGAGAAATTCTTCCTGCAGCAGATGGGAACAAATACAGAGATCCACAGCCAGATATTATGCAGAGAGTGAGAGACCTTGGGACACTCAGCTCAGCATGTCTCCATCAAATCCCTCCCCACCCCCCAGGGCTCAGGGAACACCATAGAAGAGGAGGCAGAACACAGTGTAAAAGCCAGAGGGAATGGAAGACACCAAGGAAACAGGCCCCTTAAATCAACATGCTCAAGGCTCATATGAACTCATAGAGACTGAAGCAGTATACACAGGGCTTGCGTGGGTCTCCTCCAGGTCCTATGTATATATATTATGGCTTCCAGTTTAGTGTTTTAATGGGATCTGTGAGTGTGGACACAGCGGCCTCTTATTCTTGTGCCTTTTCTTGGGCTCTTTTCCTTCTCTTTATTTGTTTTGTCCAACTCTGATGTGTTAGTTTTTGTTTTATCTTATTGTTATATTATATTGTGTTTATTATATTACTATCCCTTAGAAGTAGATTTTTTTTTCTAATAAAAGACAAAAAGGGGCGGGTCTGGATGAGAGGTAGAGGTCCTGGGAGGAGTAAAGGGAGGGGAAACCATAATCAGGATATATTACATGGAAAAAAAATCTACTTTCAATAAAAGGGAAAAAAACTTGTGCTAACGGTGCTAGATGCTAAAGAATTTTGACATTAAGGGATTCTGTGTCAGTCACATCACCACTCACAAGAGGCCATAGTCAGTTCCAGTAGTCAGCCTGGACTACAAAAGGTGAGAACAGTTTGAAATCCTTTTTCCTCTTCTTTTCTTTTTCTCTTCATCTTCTTCCTTCCATCCATATAAGAACTATACAGTGAACAAAGCCATTTTAGGTAAATCTAATATGTAAAGATCATGCTTAAAGTAAACACACACACACACACGCACACACACGCACACGCACACACAATCTCACGTAACCACACATTCAACTCTTTTCCGTCACCCTCCTCCATCTCCAGAATCATTTGTAGCTAAAATTTCTGCCTTCAATAGTAACGGTTTGGGTTCATGGTATGACCTATAGAAATCTCCCTACAAGCTAGTTACAAGTAGTGATCTCAAAATTTTCTGTGCTCCTTTGTATCTTTCTTGAAACAGCATTTTGGTCTCTCGATGTAGCCCAGGCTGGCCTCACAGTTAATGAGCATCTGTTTCCATTTCCCAAGTACTAAGATCGCAGTCATGGGTCATGTCAAAACTCTTACTTAGAAGCTGGGCTTGGTGTCAGGTTCAGTACTCTCAGCTACTTTTTTGCCTTAACACAAGGATTTTGAGTCCAAAACCATCGACAGCTACAGAATACGTTCAGGTAGGCTTGTATACCTTTGTGAGATTCTGTATCAAAAATAAAAAAGTAAAAAGAGTACTGAACATGCAGGAAAAGAGATCTCTTAAACATAAACTTCTGAGAGTTTATTAGATTGCCTTTGCAGAACAACAGCTAGTTTATGACATAAATCAATTCATCTTGATAAAGCATAGATTAGAGACAATATAGGAAGATTCAGAGGTGGGGGAGCATTGAAGTCCAAAGTTTCCACCAGACAGGTATGGATAGAAAGATAAAATGGTAGGTTGGTATATTAGTCAGAGTTCTCTAAAGGAACAGAACTGATAGAATATATATATATATATATATAAATTATTAGAGTGACTTACAGGCTGTGGTCCAGCTAGTCCAACAGTGGCTGTTCCTGGATGGAAAGCTGTGAATCTGGTAGTTATTCAGTCCATGAGACTGGATGTCTCAGCAGTCCCAATCTGGTGCTGGAGTTCTGGAGGACTCCTAGAAAGCTGCTGGTCTTCAGTCTCTGTTGAAATCCTGAAGTAGTAGGTTCTAATACCAGTAAAGGAATGCCTCAGCAATGGAAGAGATGAACTTGCCTGTGAGACTAAGGGCAAGCAGGCAAAAAGCAAAAGCCTTCTTCTTCCCTGTCCTTTCATGTGGGCTGCCACCAGAAGGAGAGGCCCAGATTTAGGGTGAGTCTTCACATGTCAAGTGAAGGAAAATCCCTCCCAGGCTCTCTCAGCTCCTTGGGTTTCAGTTGATTCCAGATGTAGTCAAGTCTACAGTCATACCACCCTGAATGTGCCCAATCTCATCTTACCCAGATATAGTCAAGTTGACAAACAAGATTAACTATCACAGTTGGTAAATCCAGTCCTGTTGGATGCCTTTGCCCGGGGCCTGTGACGGATAGGGCAGTAATGAGGATCCAGGCTTCACAGGCAGGCGCAAGGTAGCTGCTCTGTAAGCTCAGTACATCCCAACACTGATACCATCTTTGGACTACCACTCCTACATCCAGATAACATGGAGGTTAGGAATCCCCAATTAAGAAATCATAAAATCAGAACTGCTAAGAATGGAAGCAGAAAAAACAATCGGAGAGAAATGAGAATGTAGGTGAAATAGCTTTAGCACCTTCAGCATCCTCCAAGCTCTTCTCAGGGCAAAACATGGATACCCAGTTTCAAAGAAATTGGTACTTATGGAGTGGGTGGAAGCAAGTAAGGATTGGAAGACAAGGCTTAAGGCAATGTAGTGGAATTCAATATGCTACATGCTAACAGATGAGGGTAGATGGAGTTTTCCTGTCCTGACCACCTGCTCCCAAATAACTGGCAGCCATTTCCCAAATACCCACTCAGAGTTTTAATATAAATTCTAAATGCTCCACCAATAGCTCAAGCTTGTTACTATATAGCTCTTATATTTAAATTAACCCATATTTTGTATCTATGCTTTGCCAGGTGGCTCATGGCTTGTTACCTCGTTTTCTACATGTCCTGCTTCCCCGGCAGCTGGTTGGCATCTCCTCTGACTCCACCTTGTTCTTCCCAGAGTCCTCTGTTTGATTGTCCTGCCTACCTTTATCCCGCCTTGCTATAGGCCAATCAGTTTCTTTATTAACCAATTAGAGTAATACATATTCACATTGTACAGAAGAATTATTCCACAGCAGATGAGAGTTGTTTCTCATGACTAGCCTTGGCAATGGAATGTGTTTTTCTTTTATCAATTAAGTCTTTTATTTTTACTTACTATTTCCGGATTCCTGATAACAATGACTTCATCTACATCTAGGCTGCCTATTGGTCTAATTTCTGATGAACTAGAAGCTTTTTTGTATAGCTTTGAACCTTGAGTTAAGGCAGGGGAGGTCAACTGGTAATCCAGTTGCTGCTAAGCTTTGTGGTAATGCATGTTGTTATCTAGAAATGTAATGTCAAATAGGACAGCAAGTTAAAAGCATTGCATCAAATGAGGGAATACTAGTGCAAGTATTATTTTGACTCGGAGGAGAATGTCCAGCAAAGAGGGGGTTGTTAAAGTTGTGCAGATTTGAAGAAAGAGAAGAGGGATAGACACAGTTAGCTGTTACTGTGATAAGGACAATACAACCTGCAACCATTAAGATAGGTCTGTGTGCCCATGAAGGTGGATCATGAACTCAACACTGGAGAAACCAGTGTGCCAGAACAATAAACTTTGTATAATAAAGGGAGGAAGTTCATGCTCTGTTTAGAAAGATTTCATAAGATTAAAAAGGTTTTAAACAATTTTAAAAACATTTTCTACTTAAGATTTCATTGCATTTGAAAAATTACCTTGCATAAATGAGACTACTCTTGATTATTTTCACAAAGTAACTCAGTAACACGATCATTTATTTTATATCTTTTAAACGCATATTTTTAATTAAGAAACAACTTACTCAGTATGTCCTATCTGCTTGGCTTTCTTGCATATATAGATGAATATGTCAAAATTTTCCATTCCAAAAAAATTAATATGGTCCATACCCTGCTAATGTCCTCCAATTTTATCTTCTTTCTAATCATTTTTCCTCAACAAGACTGTAGAATCCTCAACTGGTAGATGTATTGCTGATATCCTTTGTTAAATAATTACTTTGTATTTTTGTTTTGTTTTGTTTTGTTTTGTTTGAGGTAGGGTCTCACTATGTAACTCTGGCTATCCCAGAACTCACTATGGAGGACAGGCTAGCCTAGAACTCAGAACTCACAGAGATCAGCCTACCTCTGACTCCTTCGTGCTGGGATTAAAGGTATATGCCACCATGCCCAACTAATACTTTGTATTTTAGTCTTCCTTTCTTATCTTTTTTTCCATGTTTGTGTATTCACTATGGTACTGCCCCAAAAATATGTAAACCTCCCTCTGCTAAATAAGACCTTACCTAAGGATACTGTTAGAGCCACACTCAAAGCAGACCCATATAAAAGAAGCAGTATGCATCCTTAGAGAGCCAGCTTGTTTTGTTCTTGAAGTTATATCTGTCCTTTAAGGCAATGGTTATTTTCCAACAATCAAAGATTCTCTAAAAAGCATTTAGAGATGTTGGATCTGGGCATCTAGTTTGAAAAGCTCCCCAAATATCATGTGGGTAGATCATCTCTTGACCACCTGGCAAAACAGTTTGTAATATGTCAAACTTTGACAAACCATAAATGTAGAACTAAATTCATGTTTGCATATGTGTGTTTTCATGTGGCCATTGCCCTGATGACAATGATGAATGTTTTTAACACACCAGACAGCCCCCCATGCCCATTCCCTATCAATACACCCCCAAAGTAGTCTGTATTCTAACTTCTACCTCCATAGATTGACTTTTGAGTAAAGAGACATGTATACGTATTTACAAGTGTCCACATGCTAGGTATTGTTTAGTGGCTAGAGATACACAGGAGAACAAGGCAGATAAAGATACTATGGTCTGGTAAGAATAAATAAATCAGTTTCAGATGATGAAAAATAGTAGAAATAAAGGAAGTCATCAATAGGCAGTAGATTAGTAAGTGGAACAAGGGTGGATGTGAGCAGGGGGAGCTGCGGAGTTGACATTTGGGCTGAGAACTGACTGGTGGAGAACAGGGAGAGAGGCCCTCAGCAAAAGGGAACTGAAAGTGCAAAAGCTCAAGACAGAAACAGCTCAGCACCAGGAGGAACTGAGAGGCCATTGTGGCTGGGCTTAGGGGTAGGGAGAGAGGAAGAAAAGGTCCTGAGAAGTGACCGAGTGAGTAGAGCAGAAGATAGAGGGAAATGCAACTATTGGGTAGGCCACTTTCAAAGACTTGGAAAGAAAGACATTGGGGATAATTTCACACACACACACATGCACGCATGCACGCACGCACGCACGCATGCACGCACAAACGCACGCATGCACACACGCTCGCGCACGCACTACTAATTACTTTAAAATAACTTTTCTCAGAAACAACCTTTAGTTTAATAAACAGAGGCTGCTGGGTATGGCTTACAACTGGGTGGCAGGTCAGCGAGGGAAGGGTTCCAAAGCAGAAGGCTTTCTGAAAACATAATTATATACACTGAATATAACAAAAGGAAAATGGTTCTTCAGGTAACAACCCCTCCAGAATGTGGGTGCTATTCTTTGCATTTTTCTAGGGCTAATTAGAGAGAGCTGGGAAACATAATGCTGCCCACAGCCCTGCCAACCCATTGTGGGCACTTCTAATTTCAGATAAATGAAGCCCTTGGTTACCACCCCCAGCTTGTCTTGGAACATCCATTGTGTTATCAGAACAGATGAGTAAAAATCATAGCCTTCTGGATATCTCTAAAGGGTACCTTTCTCTACGATAGGATAAAATTCAAATCACATCACTGTGTTAATAAAACACCTCCCAAATTTATTTTGCTCTTAGAATCTTCCCTCTTAAAAACATAATTTCTCTTTCTCTCTCTTTTTCTTTTTATGCATCAGCACACAAAAATGTGGTATATGACTGTGCCATTTGACTTAATTAGAGCACTAACAGTTCCATGAGTATGTAACTGTAGATCTCAGATACCTATATCAGTTTACATCTTTTTAGCAAATACTATGTGTATGTACATTTCTGCTCACATGAATGCATGTAAATAAACTTAACAGTTATCTGGTAGAAAGAAGGTCAACCAATACCTTTAAAATGCAAACAAATTTCACAGAAACTGTTTTATTAAATAAACCATAATCCTTTTCTGGGAAACAAAAAACTCAATGAGATAGTGCATGGTTAGAGTAGTAACTTCAGAGGCTGGAGAGAGATGACGAAGAGGAAGGGGACTTGCTGCTCTCTCTGAAGACCCAGTTGTTTAATTTTTACTATCTATGTGATTTCTGTTCCCTCCTCCTTATAATGGGCATAATAAGATCAAAATCCCACAAGATCGTTCCGAAGACAGTATAAATTAAGATGCACAGAAGGACTGGGGACATGATGGCTCAGTGGGTAACATACTTTCTGAGAAAAGTATGAGGACTTGAGGTCAACCTACCCCCACCCCCCAAACCACTTCAAAAGCCAGACATGGTACACATCTGTAATCCCAAAGCTGGGAGAAGGAGACAGACAGTCTCCTGGGGCCCAATGGCCAGCCAGTCCAGCTGAAAACTAAGCTCTAGGTTCATTCTGAGACCCTGACTAAAAATAAGATAGTGAAGCAATTGAAAAATCCTAGTGTCAGCCTCTGGCCTCCACAAGTGCCTGTATCCTTACATACATGGACATGCACACATCTACCCCATGCATATGCACCCAAACACACATATACAAAAGACAAGCAATTTATTCTTTTAGTATAGCACCAAGCACATAGGAAGAACTTACTAAGCATTAGCACAATGGTGAAGGTGTTGGTGGCTCCTTTTCCTAATGATGGGCTCACTGGATAGTCAGTTGGAGGAAACTATCATTACTTCCTTTCAGTGAGTTTCTGAGTTATCAAGGCTTTCTCCTTCAGGGGTTCTTCAAGATTCTGTCACTTTTCATAGCAAGAAATACATTAAGATTTGCCTTTGCAGATGTGTTTGTGCGAATTTTTGTTTTCCTTTTGATATTGATATCCATGTACTTAGAAGTTGGTTGACTCATTTATGGCAACCCTCGTGTGTGTGTGTGTGTGTGTGTGTGTGTGTGTGTGTGTGTGTGTGTGTGTGTGTGTATACTAAAGTCTAAAATCAAACATGTACCCCAAATTCTACAAGTGTTGTCAAGGCTTACAGGCTTACCTGGAGAGTTTCCTGAGGTCAAAGGTTTGGTGTTATTTTAAATAATGCATGATTTAATCACAGAACTCGAACTTCCTGACCTTTCATCGGCACATGAAGAAAAGTTTTGCATTACTCTGCACTGTGATTTGTGTAGGGTCATTTCCTTGTTCTCCCTAAGCTTTTAACAAATGCAAAATGCCACACACAATTAAATAAGCCGGGCAAGCCAAATGAACTGGTGAGTGCATTATAAATAGCAACAAAAATTATACTTCAGATGTTAACTGGTTTGTCCTGATTTAATAATGACTCACATCATTTGACAGATGAGATAAGACCTTCACCTTTAGCCCTTTGATCCAAACATCTAACAGTGGAGATGGGTTATTACCACCTGCTGTCTTGCTTCTGAAGTGCCTGGGTTATCTCGGCCTCATTTGAAGCAGTCAGGGCTCCTGTGCCAAAAAAGCACTCTCCTTTACTGTCTTGATTGGCAGGAAGAAGGCTAAGAACCAAGTGAACCATGGAGACACAGCTCCAGCTCTGCAGAACCTTGTAGGTCAACTTGGGCTCACTGTCTTAGTTTGTGCTCCAGACAAATTGCCACTATCGAAATGGCTTTTTATTTTGCACTTCTGTCCTGAAGGACACAGTCCCTGTACTTTTTAGGAAAGTGTGAATCTCTGTGGTTGTTTGGTCCTCTTTCCAAGATGGCAATGATTTTAACACCTTTTATCTTCAGGTACAGTAATTTGAGAATGAAACTGAGAGGAGCTTGCAAGCCTGAGATTTTTTAACACACGGGGAAGTAGCATGATTCTTTCAGTCCTTTATTGTTTATTATATTATGCTAGGCAAAATGAGTCCCCCCACACACACACACACACATTTGTTCTATACGAGAGAGGAGAACCAGTAAGTAAATGGACAAAGAGGGAAAAACAAGGTCCAGCAAGATCAATAAATATGACAGATGTGAACAGTTTTCTTAGTAGAAACTGGATGGACTGAGTCTGTCTCCCAAGATTTCATATGTTGAAAACCAAGCTCTGAAGTAATGGTGATAGCACTAGGCGGTGGAGCCTTGTGGAGGTAATTAGGCAGGAAGGTGGACTCCTCAGAAATGGGAATATGCCTTTAACAGCAGAAGCCCGAGAACTAGCTTGCTGTCTTTCTGACATCTGAGGGTATAAAAAGTCAGCCCTCGGCCACCAGAAGAGGAAACTCACTAGAAGTCATCGATACCAGCATCTTGATGCTTAATGTCCAGCCTCCCGATCTACGAGAAATCGGATGTGTGTGGCTTTTATGTCATTCAGCTTATGGTACTGCCTTACAGGGCTAGGACAATCAGTGTGATTTTAAAGGTGATACTCAGAAAAAATGTTAGAAATGAAATTCAAAAGACGAGGAAGTGACTCTAGAGTATAAAATTGTCAGTGGTTTAGTAGATTTTAATAGTATAGACATACTAAGTACAGGTACAACATAGGTACAAATATCAATGATTGCCTCCTTGCTGTATCCATTCAAAGGATAATTAAGAATAAATATTTGTCAATGGGAAGGCTGAGCATGATCATTCAGCCAATAGGAGATCCAAGGGTTGAAAGATATTCCTCAGACTCCTTCAAGTTTTTCCTCTTCTTCTTCTTCTTCTTCTTCTTCTTCTTCTTCTTCTTCTTCTTCTTCTTCTTCTTCTTCTTCT
>CABHPR010149933.1:0-17016 GCA_902168415.1 Peromyscus melanophrys
GAACATTTTAAAAATAGTCATTGTCAAAGAGACTTGATTTAAAGCTATTGATGCTTATAAGTGCCTACATAAATCATTGATAAATTTCAGGCTAATAATTTAATGATGCACCTAAACGTCTTAGGAAAATAGGAATAAACAATACCTCAGAACAGAAGAAAGTAAGAGATAATCCAAATCAGGTTTGAAAATAATGAAATGGGAAAAAACAATCAGATGAAGAAACCTGGGAAATAATACAAAGAATCAAGGACATGAGAAGTTGGTTCTTTGAAGATGATAACAAGTTTGACCTGTTTAGCCAAATTAACCCAGAGAAATGGAGGGTAGATCCAAATTAATAAAACTGGAGATGAAATGTGAAAACTACAATAGACACAGAAAAAATTTGGAGCATCCTAACAACATAACCTAGAAGTTTCCTGAAACATTTAGGTATATGAAGTTAATATAAATGAAATCATCAAATAATAGAGGAGACAGGGTGTAGCTAAAGTTTTCCTGCCTGGCCCACGGTCAGGATAAATCTCTTTCACCTGCCAGTCCCACAGCTGCTCGGACCCAACCAAGTAAACACAGAGACTTATACTGCTTACAAACTGTATGGCCATGGCAGGCTTCTTGCTAACTGTCCTTATATCTTAAATTAATCCATTTCTATAAATCTATACCTTGCCACATGGCTCGTGGCTTACCGGCATCTTTACATGCTGCTTGTCCTGGCGACGGCTGGCTGTGTCTCCCTCCGCCTTCGTGTTCTTTTTATTCTCTCTGTTAGTCCTGCCTATACTTCCTGCCTAGCCACTGGCCAATCAGTGTTTTATTAGCAACTCATTTGCCATACAGAACATCCCACAGCAACAGGGTCCTTACTGGACATCTCTTTGAATGGAACGAAGCTTCCAGTACTGGAGTTGGGCTACACATAATCAAGTTATTGGCCAAAGTGATCTCATGGGAACTCCCCCAAACCCAGGATATCACCGAGGCTATTAGTTGCTTTACAGAAACTGACAGTAAGGCCCTATTATGAAAACAACTGTGCAACTAAATAAACACAGAGAAGCTGAGATGGTGCCTGCTTAGTGCCTTCACCCCTAGGGATTAGTGTTAGTACTGGAAGGTACTCTTTACACTACCAAAGGGAGAAAGCTAAACACAAACCCAGCCACAACCCCTTCTATCTATAATGGTGGCCTGCATGCAAAATATATTAGGACAATGGTGGCATAAAGCTTGTGGGAGTAACCAAACAATATTTGGTTTGACTGAAGGCCTACTCTATGAGATGTAACCCATATTCAATACTGCTTAAGTGACCACGAACCTATACCAGGTAGGCAAGGGTCCTATGGTAAAATCAAGTACTACCCTTCTGCTAAAGAAGTATACCAATAAAATTACTTTAAATGACATTTTGCTATATAAGGGTCAATTCCTTATTCAGATAACATCACAGATGCTCCTCCTGTAGCAGGTGGGGATAAATACAAAGACCCACAACCAGACATTGTGTAGAGAGTGAGACAACTTCAAACACAAAACCCTAATAGGATGTTTCTATCAAATCCTTCCCATCAGGATTCAGGGAAGACTGCAGAAGAGGAGGTAGGAAGAGTATAAGAGCCAGAGAGGATGAAGGACACCAGGGAAATAAGGCCTTCTAAAAACAGTAGGAGTGATGCATATATGAACTCCCAGCAACTGAGAGAGCGTGCACAGGGCCTGCAGGGTCTAAACCAGATGGGGCCCTAGAGCCGAGATGAGAAGTGGACAGACACCCTCATCCCTAACTAAAAAGCTATCTCCAATTGATAACCACTTGCAAATGAAAACTCAGTTTTCTCTAAAGGAGTCTCAGGGAATAAACAAGTCTTAAGGGTAGGCCTCATGACCAGTAGTAGATGGCCGTCTTTGGCTTTTGGCCATTCTTTGTTACATAATGTTGTGTCAGGGTTCTAATTACAAGCATGCACGAGCGCGCGCGCGCGCGCGCGCACACACACACACACACACGCACACACACACACACACACACTTTACCTTATGTGTCTTTTACATATATATTATGGCTTCTGGTTTTATATTTTTATGGGATTCCTATGTGTATGAATGTGTGTTTCTGTGTCCATATATGTTTTTCATGTGTTTTCTTTGACTCTTTTTTTCCCTATTTCTTTGTCCCCTTATGAGTTGTGTGTTTCATTTTAACTTATTTTATTTAATTATTATTCTTCAGATGCCTGTTTTTTTTCTAAGCAAAGACAGAAAGGGTATGGATCAAGATGGGAGTGGAACTAGTGATGGCTCTTGGAGGGGCTTGGGGAAGGGAAACTATAATGAGAATATACAGTATGAAAAAAATCTATTTTATATTTTCAGTAAAAGAAAAGATATTTTCTTTTTTTTTTTTTTTGAGACAGAGTTTCTGTGTGTAGTTTAGGTGCCTGTT
This sequence comes from Peromyscus melanophrys, assembly GCA_902168415.1. NCBI lineage: Eukaryota > Metazoa > Chordata > Mammalia > Rodentia > Cricetidae > Peromyscus > Peromyscus melanophrys. The sequence continues at coordinate 2,453 of CABHPR010149933.1, forward strand.
CTGGATCTTGCTCTGTAGACCAGACTGGCCTCGAACTCACAGAGGTCCCTCCTGCCTCTGCCTCCCAAGTGATGAGATTAAAGGTGTGCACCACACCACCCAGCAGAAAAAAATATTTTCTACTGAACATCTAAACAAACACACACACACACACACATATATACCTATGTGTGTGTGTGTGTGTGTGTGTGTGTGTGTGTGTGTGTGTGCGCGCAAAACTAAATGATGGACTCAAAAGGTTATATGTATATACTTATTTACATACACACATGAAAAGAGGTCAGGATTCTAAAAGGGAGCAGAGGTATGGCACATAGGGGACAAGGTGGTGGGGGAATGAGAGGGGGTGTGAAGAATATATGAAATCAAATTTAAAAAGGTGAATTTCTAAATTTATATAACCAACCTGGGCTAAATCAAGGTGATGTAGATAGTTGAAACAACCCTACAGCAGAATTTGTGTTATAGTTTGTGACTCAGGGAAAGAGTATGCAGACTTGGGAGAGAGGTTACAGTGAGTACTTACCTGTTAGAGTCTTGGAAGGCAAACTTCAGAGATGAAAGGTTTGTGGCTTACCTCAAAACCTAAAGCTGTGTAGAAGATTTGAGGAGTTTAGTAAAAACTAGGCTAAAGCACTATTTTCTATTATGCTGTATAGTTGCTGGAATCATCCAAAAATAAAAGCTTGAGAATTTTCCTTTGTTGTCTGTCTATAGTGATGTTACAATAGTTTACTTTTGAAGGTAACTTTAAAGAAATTCAAAGCAAAAGACAGCATTTTTGTGTCACAACATTCTACACTAAATAAAATGTCTTTTTACTTAGTTTTAGAAGAACATACTTTATTTAGAAGAAATAAAACATCTTAAATTGGGAACTTTAATCATGGGTATAAAAATTGCACAAAATATAGAAAGATGCGAAATAAATATTAATAATCACAGGAAAAAATCTTTAACTAAAACTCTGTAACATTTTTTAAATAAAGACTGAATTCTGAGTTTGCCAAAGGAGAGTATGCACATTCAAAATTTAATAAAAAGTATTGAGAAGTGGCCTAAAAACATATAAAAGAATAAATAATATAAAAGTATAAAGATCAAAAAGAAACATTCATACATTGTGCAGGGCAAAGAAAATCTATAGTGCATTTAATTAGGCAGAATAATGAAATTAAAAGAATAGTGTAAAATAAGTAATATAATGATATCCATCTAAATATCAATAAATCAATGGAACAATGCAGTAAATAAGATATTAATCAGACCTCATAAAGAAAGAAGTAGATACCTTAAATAAATAACATATAATGCAGGTAAGTAATATAATAGAAATTATAACAAATAATTCAGTAACCTAAATATATATAATGGAATTAATTCACTTAGAAGATTTACAAATTAATCATTACCAAATTCAGAACTGCTATAGCTATGAAGACTTCAAAAATAAAAAAAAATGTACTCTTGAAATCTAAAAAATAAAAAGACAACTGTATACTCAAATAAGAAGTTAAAGGTTTCAATATCAGAACACAAACTCAACCATGAAAAAGCACTAAATATGTCAAAAAATAAAATATGAGATTCTGGAAGACCCAACTCACTTTGAAGCATAATGACTATCAAAACCTAAAGATATCATAATATATCTATAAATAATTTGCAAATATGTATGTAATATTCAAAAAAGGAAGCATCGGAGATGCAAAAATCCAACAAACACAAGTGTCCTAATGGGACACTTTTGTACAATACTCAGTCAAATACACACTGAATGACCTCGACAATAAATTTTTAAAATTAAAAAAAAAGGAATACTTAGGATAGATTTTGAAAAAATGTATAAAACATTACAGCTCAGATCTATATAGGACATAGAAAATTTATACAAGGAGTTGTCTAAGCCATGAGATCTTCGTGATGAGATTACAAGGAATACATTTACAAACATAATTGGGTGCTATATTCTGACAGTGAGGATAAAACTTGGCTTCAGCTGTAGTTATTGCCCTCATACTTGTTTTGTGTGTGAGTGTGTCTATGTGAGAGAGTGAGTGTGTTTGTGTGTGTGTGTGTGTGTGTGTGTGTGTGTGTGTGTGTGTGTGTGTATTTTACTGGGAACTGAACACACAACAGTGTGCATGCTAGTCAAGCACTCTACTACAGAGCTACATCCCCAGCACTCTTCACTTTCACTTTTCATTAGGAGCTACTAAATTGCCACGGGTAGCTTTGAATCTAATCCATGCTTTTACTTCTTCAGTTTCTTGAGTAGCCTGGATTTCATGCCAAGACCCTCAGAACCAGCTTTCTTGTTCATTGTTCAGGAACTCAAATGCAGTTCAGCAATCACTGTCTTGACAGAGGATTTGGATAAAAGACTGAACAGAAACATAAAGGTATGCTGAATGACACTTGAAGAGTTGACTTTAAGAAAATCAACACTGGCTTTGAACATCTGATCCATCCCGAGTAATTCCTACTGTACCTTTGACCAAGATCAGAACCAGGGGGAGGACAGATGGCAAGAAAAATTCTCCATACTCCCTGAACAAAGTCTGCATCAGAAGCCAGCCAAACTTACATATGGATTTTGAGGTATTTGGTTTGGAATTACATTGTCTCCTGGGGGAATAATCTTGTTTGAGACCTTAGAAGTATATCAGTGTTGGTTTAAAGGCAGAGGGCATTAGAGTTATCCACAAACCTTTGTTAACTGGATTGAATCCACTAAAAACTGACAGACTTTCCAAATGTGAGTCAACTACTTAAATTTGCTTTCAGGATGCTCACTATCATGATCTGTCAAGGATCAGTTAAACTTGAAATTGGTTATGATATTGCTTGTTATATGTAAGAAATTTAATAATTAAAACATCTACATCTATTTCGATAATCACCTATAATTATCAGTATGGACTCTCTCTTTTGCCCCTAACTATGGGAGTTCCTTGCTTTCACTATGATGGCCTCTTAGGTAGGAAAATACTCTACAGCCAAGTACAATTAATTTAGTAATTTGTGTCTTCTACTTAAAGGACCCATTTTCTTAACATCTAGTTGGCCCTATGGACACAGAGCTTTCTTGTCCAGGTCTTATTTGTATACACCTTAGGAACATTTCATTGGGTATTACAACGCAACAAAAATTAATCTCTGTAGCCTAGTGTGGGTTTAAAACACAACCTCAGATATTACAATGATCTCTTTTGTTCTAAATGTGGAGACCGATGTATTTTCTGGTTTTCTCCTCAAACATTTTTTTTTTCTGTTTTGACACATTTAATGTGTACTCACAAGATCTGATATTTTATGTGTGTTTTATCATTTAATAAATGAGCAGTGACATAATAACTTGTTTATGAACCATCATAGTTATAATCATTGGAGTATATGCTTTTACATTTTTATGCTTGGATTGATTTATTCTGAGTGTATTATTTCTTCATCATTATGGAAAAGAGCAAAAGATAGTGTAGCAGAGCCTAATTATTAGCTACCTTATACTTTTCTCCTCTTTAGAATTAGAACTTGTATGTCATGAGACACATTCAATACAAGTATGTTTCTTTGTTACTTAAGGCCAAGAAGATGTAAACCCTTTAGAGGATGTGTAGTGGGTGGTCATTCCAGCTTTGACCTGGAAGTTCCAAGTTCCACTGAGGCTTCGGTAATGATCACGCCTACAAGGCAGGGCTGAGAGAAGATGCTGAAGACCCAAGATCTGGATGTGCTGGCGCTCTTGGTTCCTGGACCCTGGACGCTGGAGCTAGACCCAGCAGAGTTCTCCAGAGAACACTACCAGACTGCGCTACATCTTTCCCAGACCCTGTAAACTATCCCTTCACTTGTAAGTTACCCCACAAAATAAACCTCTCTTTTAACTACGTGGTGTGGCCTTAATAATTTCACCAATAAGGGTGGGCATTACTGAAATCTCCCATGCACATTAAAGGGGGTCGTGTTCTGTCACAATATTTGCTATTATCTTTTTCCCTCTGATTGTTTCCCAGCAACAAGATGCTAGAAGTGGAAGATCGTCTACAGACATACACAAGCTAAAGATGTGGAACTGAAAAAAAAAGGAAGTTACCTGAGAAATTAAAATAAGAACAAATATGCCAATGCTATCAATCTTTTATTACTAAAAATATGAGACTATTAAATGCAGTACTAATTTGTTTAAAAGATATTAGATGTGTGAAACTATTTATAATAATGTATAGTCTTCACTTCCACTAATATTTTTAAGTAAACATTATTATTATATTTAGTATTTCCATTTTGTTTTGTTTTTAAGTATGTGTATGGGTGTGCTGTATGTTTGTGTATAGATAATGTATACACATATGTGCAAGTGCACATGCTTTTGGAAGCCAAAGGAGGACACTAGTTGTTCTGCTCTGTCTCTGTCTACCTCATTCTTTTAAGTCAGTTCCTCTCGCTAAATATGGTGTTAGATTAGTGACACTCATGGCCTTTTCCCACCAGTTCCAATTTATGCTGAATACTCCTAGAATAGAACAAATGGTATTTTTGGTGATTAACTCTTATGTCACAGGGGAATAATATATATTCAATATATTGCATTCAGATATACCAGAAAAAGAGACCAGATACTAGTAATTTATAGCAATGCATTTTGTATGAGGTATCTTGCAGAGAGTCGAGGTTGTTTCGAATGTTTGAATACAGATTATTTTGTTCTACAGCTCAGGTTAGTGTCACTAATCAGTATAAACAAAGGAATAAAATTTGATTCATACTCATGGTCTGAAATATTTAGACTAAAAATTAAATGAAACTTTCCTGATTTTAAAGCTGTTTTGGCATAATGCAGGTCCAGCTGATATTTATAATTGAGCAGAGAACAATAATGACATTTTTAATGATTCCCCGTGGAGAGGACGTTGGGGCTGTAGTAATGGGAATTCAGTCACCTTTTGAAATCTCACTATGACAAGAGGTAAGACTTGACGTTTATTCTCCTTCTATCAAGAGCAAAATTTACTCCTAAGTACCTCTGCTTAACCAACTTTAAATGGATTTAATTTTGATCATTAGCTTCTTATAAACATATGGTATGTAATCAAAGAGAGACTGGCTTTATTGGAGATTACAGAATTTCTGCACTAAAATGATGCACCCTCATCTTTTGCTTGGCTTTGGAGGTGCTATTTTTCTATTATGTATAATTTGCAGCATTGGCTTTCCTATTGAGTAAACAGTAAAGTCAAGTTCTTCTTAGTTGCTGTACCAAAAAATTAATGGGCTCCTACTATTTATTCTTTAAGAATTCTTCAAGTTGAAGTCATTTAAACTCACAAATGTTTATTATGAAAATACAAATAAGCATATAAGAAAATATGTTTCAAGATGCATGAGTTATCCCTGGGCCTAATGCCCCACCACACTCATGCTCATTTAAAAAACATTATAGAAACACATGAACATTTAGTATGACACACTTGAGTTGCTTCCTAAGGTGAGATTTATCACACCACAACTGTGGTTTCAGTGTGGTCTTCGGCATTCAGAGTAAAGAGTCTGTTAGCAGAGCATAGACCCTATGCTGAGTTTGCGTGCATAATAGATTTTGTAACGTAGGGACGCTCGTATACATTCCCAGTTTAGTTTCTAAAATGCAAAGAGGGCATTGACATATATAATGTTCAAAGTTACCACTATAACCTGAAGTCAATGAATTTTATAGGAGGATGGTGGCAAATATTGTTCTATTTTTAATATATTTTCCTTCTAGGCTGTACATGAGCTTCATTAGTTCTCTCACTTTCTGTGTTAAAACACAAGCCAGCAGGGATGGTGTAAATTTGTATCCGTAGATCCAACAAGAGCTGGAATGAATCCGTTTACTGCTTACTCCCAGTGCCACATTTAACAAGGCAATTCACCTTGAGACACTTGGTTTTATCATCTGGTAAATGGAAATTACTATTCCCCGAGATTCCAACAGTAGGTGAGATAACTTTTGTGAGCACATTATAAACTGGCTGTCACATTGTATGGTCAATAATTATTGGGCTAATTGCAATTTTACTATAGAAGCATAGATAGAAACACTGACCTGAAACAGCAGTTTATAAAGGCTTATTGGTTTGTAGCTAATATAAATTTCTCAAATTCCAGGTCACAGGAATTATTTCTGATCTTATGGCACCAGCATTTTCAATTGTATTTGTCCATTACAATGTTTATCTTTAGGTTAACTAACATAATATTTACAAAATAATTGCAGCAAAAGATAATGGCACAGTTCTGTTTGTTTTAGTGGGGGAAATATTAAAAATCTGGATAACTGAACAATAGCTTGGGAAAACTGGCTGTGAGCCATCTAAGGGATGGGCCTGTATTGGAAAATGTAAGAAGACCTTCATCAGCATAAACTGGAAAGCATAAACACCTCAGTAGAAAAGGAAGTCTATGTACCTAATCACATTGCAATAAACTGGAAGTTTCCTATTTAATTTCTGGCTAGCCAAATCAAATGTATTTGCAGTTTTCATGGGAGGACGGGTTGTTATTGTTCCCTACAGCTTAAATTCAATATACATTTTCATGAGTCCTAGCCACTGGATTAATTTTTGTTGTTTGTTTATTTTATTTCAAATAATATCTTCTAAAAATTGGGTGCAATTAAATTTCACTTTAAATACAGCTAATTTTTCTTTTGTATGTGAAATTAACTCACTTTTTAATCTTTTACCATGTTGCACTGGATTAAATATCTATGTGCGATTGATGAAGAAAGTGTTTAGCCTTGTATTAATTCTATGGCCATTGTTATTAGAACTACTTCTTGGATGGGAGACTATATTTTGATATAAATTTACATGTTAATTATTATAATTACTTGTGATTTGCAAATCAAATGTAGACCTCTATGAATAGATTTTTCTTGTTCCCTGCCCCACAAACATCAATGGAAAAAAAGAAGCAATATTCTCCATACTTTCCTTTATGGTTTGGTAATCAAGGCAAGTTATGCAGAACCAGCTTTATGAGCTGTTATAAGAGCAGATAAAAATCATTTCAGTTGCTTAACAACTAGTAACAGTAAACTACTCCATTTCACATTAGAGTCTGCATGTGTCATGTGCAGTTCAACATTGATGAGTAGAAGTCCAGTTTAGTGGTCTTCTTACACAGTTCTTTTCATTGTTTGATAATTTCCTACATGCATATTGATCAAACCCACTCTCCACTGTCTCTCCTCCAATACCTCCATAGTCACCTGACCACTTTTTCCCTTCCAAAGTCATGTTATCATTTTAAAACCACCCACTGAGGTAAGTTAGTGCCTCCAGTATGTACATGCATTTAGCAACATCTACTGAAGCATGAGAAGCCATTCAGGGCTTGCATTCTTGAGGAAAACAATCTCCATACTCCATTATCTATCAGTTGCCAGTAGCTACTCAACTAGGGTGGGAATCCATAAGCCCCTCCCCTATCCATGCTGAGATTTTTGCTGTCTTGATCATGTTAAAGTCTTGTCCATGCAATCACATCCCCTGTGAGTTCATATGTGCAACTGCCTTGTCATGTCTTCTAATAATGCTTTTTTTTTTCTGCAACGTGCACTACTTCTGGTTCTTATTAATGTTTCAAATTCTCTACTGAAATGATCTCTAAGCTTTGGGAAGAGGGGATGTGCTACAGATATCCCATTAAGAGCTGTAAATATCATGTTCTCTTATTTTGTACACACTGACCAATTGTGAATCTCAGTATTAATTTTCATCTACTGCAAAGAAAGAAAGAAAGAAAGAAAGAAAGAAAGAAAGAAAGAAAGAAAGAGAAAGAAAGAAAGAAAGCTTCACCAATGATAATTGAGATATGAACTAATATATAGGTCTAAAGTTAACAAACTTCATGTGGAATTTATTACAGTGTCCCTTTAGTAGAATAACAATAGTAGGTTCTTCCCTAGGGTCTATGACCTCCTTAGCCTCACATTCTTAGCTCCATTAACACTGACAGTCAAGAGCTGTGTCTTCTGGATCTGGAAATGCAATCAGAATATGATTGGATATTCCTCTAACACTCATACCAATATTGCAGAAGTAGGCATTATTATATTCAACATGATTTACAGATGGATAAGAATGTTCATTATTTTTCTCCCCTCAGAGAATGCATAGAAAGGAAAAGAACTTTAATGAAAGAAAGTACTCAAGTACAATAAAATAAATGTAGATAATTTATGTACTTTCCAAGGAAGATACAAAATTTAAAATTTTACTGAGAAATAAATCCAAGTAATTACTGTACTTAAGGAAACAGTCATAACAATTAAATTTTTTTCCAGAAAGAAAAGAAAATCTTAAGAACTAGATAGTGCAGAATATGTATGGTGCTTTATCAAACAATCAAAGAATATACAGTTTCTATGCTTTGAATATCTTTATTTCTCTCCAGAGTATCATGTTGAATTCAAATTCAACTATACAACCTAAAGAAATACTCTAAGAACTATAGTAGAGTTTATATATGTATGTACAAAAATCCTGAAAAAAAACAGTCACATTTAAATGGCATCATTTGTTTGAATTGGTACTATATTCTAAATAGAATGTACAGAAGTTTATGTTTAGAATCATAAGTTATTCCATGTAATTGACTACAATGAAAGTACAAATCAAGAGAAATTGAAGATAAGCCAATTTTATTACAAAATTAATATCCATTCATCACCAAAGAAAAACAAATTAGGACCAGAAAAAAATACCATAACTTTCTAAAGAATGTCAATAAATATTTCAGAGAAAATACTGTTTTAGTGCAAAGTATAAATATCACTACTATGACACTAAGTAGACAAGTATAGTCTTTAACTCTCTGTTTCTTTACTATTTCCTGGTAGGTTTCATCCAATCTAATAGAATAAGAAAAAAATGTCAAAAGAAATAAGGGTAGAAAATAAAAAAAGTGTAATTGAAATTGAATGATCATCTGTAAGAGTATCATTACATATTAGTAATTTATTGGATATAAGAAAAATAGATTCATATTAAAATCATATTTACTTGTGCATGTAATAAAACCAAGTGAGTTGCCAATGAAGAAATACAGTTACTGTACCAGAGTCAATTAAAAATGTATCTTAATATATAACAACAAGGATTTATGTATATATATATATATATATATATAGGGTACATTGTGCGCAAAAATGTTTAGCATTAAGAAAGTAGAAAAATTGCAACATTTAATGTAGAAATAGTCCATTTTTAAGGTTTGTTGATTTATTCTTTTGTAATATTAGTTTTTAGTATTCTAGGTTAATAAAATTTATTTTGTGATAAAGAAGGCCGCTAAACTTAGTCAATGAGATGTTGGAATCAAAAACACTCTCAATGACATTTAATAAAAATCAAGAATTGCGGGCGGCGGCGTTGGCGCCTTTAATCCCAGCGCTCGGGAGACAGAGCCAGGCGGATCTCTGTGAGTTCGAGGCCAGCCTGGGCTACAGAGTGAGATCCAGGAAAGGCGCAAAGCTACACAGAGAAACCCTGTCTCGAAAAACCAAAAACCAAAACAAAACAAAACAAAAAAATCAAGAATTTCTTGAATGAAGATTCTAAATATGATGACAATAAAATCCATACTAGTTATAATTTCTTAAGAGTCAAATATTGAGCTACATAATCCCACTTGAGGCCATCATGATATAAGATAGTAAAAAGGCTAAGTTAAAATAATACAGTTTGCCTTCACTCGTCATTCTATTGCTACCAAATTTTCGTCTTTTGTATGACAGTAAAAAAAAAAAAAAAAGTTCTAGAATTAAATTTTCATTCTACTGGCCTCTACTCAGTTAAAAAAGTTAATTATTCTTTAAAATAAAGGCTGTTATTTTACAAGTAAATCTCTTTTTGTCTTGCCTTTTCCTCCAACACATTGTCACAGACAATGGGAAAAAAAGGGAAACAGCATCTTGTGAACTGAAATGTAAGAGTTTTGAACCATTATGTGTTAGGAATTATGAAGAAAAAGATTTTTTATTAAGAATTTATGCAGAGATTTGAGATAACAAGTTGAAGGTGGTTTTAAAAACATATTTTTAACATTTTAATAGCCTTGCATAAAATATTAATGAAGGCAAAAATTTTGTATTGACTTTTCTTTAAATTCTAATTTCTGTCTTAATCTTATTATACTATAGATTTTTTCTTTAAGTATATAATTGAAAGACAGTATTGCACAGATACCAGATTTTAATGTGTGCTAAATGAAGCAAGAACTATGAACTTCTGATAGACTTAGAGTCTATACTAAAAAGGATTTCCTTACAGGAACTCGGTGCCTGTTGTGATCTCTTCACAGTGATAGAGGATTAAAATTGTTTGTTATTACTCTTTGATTTTCCTTACTACACTATGACTGAAAATTTGAGATGTTAATTGGGAAGTTTGTCTTCACCTGTTTAATTTATTTTGGAACATTTTTAGTGCAGGAACCAATTAGCTGTTCACATGTCACACTATCAGGATAAATGTATAACAAATAAAAGACAGATGAATATGTCTACAGTGCTGTTACTAAAAAAGTTTTCATCTTGTTTTCTGAGAAAGGAAAGAAAAGGACAGCGTAGAAAACCTTTCTACTTATGAAGTGAAAATGATCATTATTATGGAAATGATGAATTTCTTTTATTTTGCGAAGTTACCTGAATTTTCATGCACTGATAGTATATACATAAGTGTAGCTTGAGTTTTCCTGCCTGGTCCACGGTCAGGACAAATCTCTGTCACTCACCAGTCCCACAGCCGCTCAGACCCAACCAAGTAAACACAGAGACTTATATTGCTTACAAACTGTATGGCTGTGGCAGGCTTCTTACTAACTGTCCTTATATCTTAAATTAATCCATTTCTATAAATCTATACCTTGCCACATTGCTCGTGGCTTACCGGCATCTTCACATGCTGTTTGTCATGGTGGCGGCTGGCAGTGTCTCCTCAGCCTTCCACTTCCCAGAATTCTCTCCTCCTTGTCCCGCCTATACTTCTTCCTGCCTGACCACTGGCCAATCAGTATTTTATTTATTGACCAATAAGCAACATGTTTGACATACAGACCATCCCACAGCACATAAGCATTTTTTTTGCATTAACATTCTTAGAAACTTCAACCCAACATAACTTAATCAAGTACTCTGCTAATGTTTTATTGATAAGAGTAAAACTGCTAAAATCCCTTTAATATATTTATCTTGTTACAGATAAATTTTAAGATCAGCAAAATAAATTTCTTAACATTTGTATATAGTGATATTTAGTGATTTGTAAGCATCCAATTAGTAAAAGATGAATGACTAAATGGGATGAATGAAAATCTAGTTAGCCATAAACGTTTCTTTCTTAATTAGCATACCTTGTTTCTACAGAATGACATTTTCAGATTTTCTTCCAGGTAGAATTTGCTGAAAGGAAAGGTTAGTCTCTGGGTGACCAGGAACATATTATACACATAGAAATAAACAAGGAGTTTGGCACTGAGTCTGGCCCATCGTATGCCAATTCTTTTCCCTCTAGATAGACTCCCTTTGGAAACAGTGCTGACTGGTACTGGGAATTGATGTGTGCCTGATGAGTTTGGGTGCCAACATAATTATCTGAAATGGAAGGAGATATGTGTTCTCACATAGACCAAGAATAAAACCGGATGTTTACACAAAGACCTGTGGTGCAGTCACACCTATCCTTCTTTTAAGCAAACTCTCTTGTAAGATGGTTTAAAAGGGAAAGAAAGAATGGATGCTCTGCATTCCATTGTTTAGTTTAATTAAGCTTATGTTTAAAGAGTAGTTGATTCCTTTAGAAACATAAATAATGTCTGAGCCTCAGCTGAATGTTTTTACAGATATTATTTCTCTTGTGAATTTATTTATTAAAATTATTTTTAAAATTTCTCATGGTAAAAAACCCACTACCTTTATACATTCTCATTTCTTGGTATCTTCTGTATAAAAGAAAAATCTAAACATGATTTAATGACTTACATAGTTACATAAAGCTCTTCTTATAAAAAGGGATTGATGAGTGCTAAAAAGAGTTTCCTGTAACGCAGTTAAAAGATTTATGTTAGGTCATTCCTGTATTTTTCCCAAGATTATATTAGTTGTTTTATGGATGTTCATATCTGCTTCGAACCTGTGACTATGATTGTTACTGTGGAATGTTTAATATCCCCAGAAATCTATATCTCAGGGTCTGGTTTCCCAGAGTAAAAAATTTAAAAAGGGAGATATTCTAGAAGGTTGACCTAGGGAATATTCTCCTACCCCTTGTGTCACATTTCAGTGAGGGTTGTAGGATCCAAATCCATCCGCTTTCTTCTAGTCCCTCTTGGGAGATGAAGTGACAGGTTTTACTTAGCTGTGCATGCTACCATATTGTGCTTCCTTAGAGTGCCGCCCCATGGGAGGCCTTCTCTTCTTGTGGGTGGGGATGGGAGGTGAGTTAGGAGGGGGAAGCTGGGGGGACAGCAGGAGGGAAGAGGGGGATCTTTGATTGGTGTGTAAAGTGAATAAAAAATTTTCTTAATAAAAAAACTTAAAAAAAAAGAAAAAGCACAAAGCAGTGGCCTCAATTTGAATTTGGAAAACTTGTTAAAATACCCTTTTTTCTTTTTCTGAGTATATGAAGTATTCTGGTGTGTTATAGACTGCTGACCAATAAGTGGATGCTGGCAAATACAATCAAGTTAAAATGACAGCACACTATATTAGTATAAGCTACAAATGCAATGTTAATGTTTTCCTAACGCGAGAAGTGAGTAAGGCACAGAGAGACATGGACAGGAAAGGCCATGAAAAATCAAAACATTAAGAATTTCTGAATTTATGGGCATGGCTGTATTTTATGTACAAAGAATGGCATTTACCCAGTGTATTGGTGCATGTCTATAATTTCAACCCTCAAGGGGAGACAGAGACAGGAGGTTCTGAGTGAATTCAAGGCAAGCTTGGTCTACAAAATGAGGTCCAGGCTAGCCAAGGTTACACAATGAGACCCTTTCTCAAAACAAAGCAAATGTCAGCCCATGAACCTTGGGTTCTTCCTGTAGGTTTATTCCTGCTCTAAGTGATAGTATTATTAGTAAAACTTCTGATATTACTTGAAAAATATGTAGAAACCTATGTGGTATCAACTACCTTTTAATGGAAGTCTGGGTGGCATAAAAGTAGAATTTATAACTTGTCTCCTACTGAGTGGTGTGGTGGTATTGTGTTCCCCAAAATATTGTGCACCCTAATAAACTTATATGGGGTCAGAGACAGAACAGCCACTAGATACAAAGGCTAGAAAATGGTGGCACTCACACCTTTAATTCTAGTATTCCAGAAGTAGAAATCCCTCTGGATCTCTGTGAGTTCAAGGCCACATTGGAAACAGCCAGGCATGATGACACACGCCTTTAATCCCAAGAAGTTAGCCTTTAATCCCAGGGAGTGATGGCAAAAACAGAAAGATATATAAGGCATGAAGACCAGAAACTAGAAGCATTTGGCTGGTTAAGCTTTCAGGCTTTTGAGCAGCAGTTCAACTGAGATTCATTCTGGATGAGGCCTCAGAAGCTTCCAGTCCGAGGAAACAGGATCAGCTGAGGAATTGGAGAGGTGAGGTAGCTGTGGCTTGTTCTGCTTCTCTGATCTTCCAGCATTCACCCCAATACCTGGCTCCAGATTTGATTTTATTAATAAGACTCTTTAAGATTCATACTACAGAGTAGGTTTTAAAATTTCAATTTTATTTTTTACATTATTGTGTTTGAAAAAAAAAACAGTTCTGAACACGCTGATATTCTGAACAGATATCTTCTTTGTGTTTTTCACTAATACAATAAAAAAGTTGACTGACAAAAAATAAAGTAAATGAAATAATTCCTAATGATGTTCGGCTATAGGATTGGTGTCCAGTCCGATCATTATCAGTGAGGCTTCCTCCACCAGCTGATGGGAGCAGATGCAGAGACCCACAAACAAACATTAGGTGGAGCTCTGGAAACTCCACAGAAAAGGGGGAAGAAGGATTGTAGGAGCCATAGGGGTTGAAGACACCATGAGGACACCAGGAGAACACAGCCCGTAGAAACAACCAAGCATGGCTCATAGGGGCTCACAAGAGACTAAAGTACCAACTGAAGAGCCCACATAGGTCTGAGCCAGGCTCTCCGCATACACACTGTGGTTCTTTAGCTTGAGGTTCTTGTTGGACTCCTAACAAGGGGAGTGGGGGTGTCGCTGACTCTTTTGCCTGCTCACAGGACCTATTTCCTCCTACTGGGTTGCCTCTGTCCAACCTTGATAGGAAGGTACATGCCTAGTCTTACTGCATATTGTTATGCTGGGTTCAGTTGCTGTCACTGGGTGGGAGGGTTTATTTTTTTCTGAAGGGAAATGGAGAAGCAGTAGATCTAAGGGGAGGGGAAGTGGGAAGAATTATTGTGAGGAGAGGAGGGGAAGGACTTCTGCTGAGATGTATTGAATGAGAGAAGAATAAATAAATAAATAAATAAATAAATAAATAAATAAA
>CABHPR010149933.1:20365-31903 GCA_902168415.1 Peromyscus melanophrys
ATATATATATATATATATATATATATATATATATATATATATATATAGTCATGGATGAACTTTTCAAAAACAAATTAAAAATCAAAAATCTTTTACAATTTTGTTAGATTATATTGTCATCAGACTGCATTTCCCCAAATGTTTGTTGCTTTTTTTTAAACACTAAAAGACAATTTAGCTGTATCTTTCCTTTTGTCGTTTTACCACTAAGCCCGCTCAAACATTACTGCCAGTGCAAACATTGTACTATCCAGCTTTTCCTAGTCCCCTAGTAGTAACTGATTTTGTAGATGACTCTAATATTTTCTGGAAAGTAGGTCCATATATACGTACTTTTTCACTATCTACTTGAACACCTTTTCCTTCTTCCCTCCATGTACTGACCAAATCTAAACCTGTTTAGTTTCTAATATCAGGTGAGTTTGGAAACACTCAGGGTGGTACGGCTATCAACAGCTTCGTTAACTTCTGCTCAAGATAAACATTTATCCCATGTCTTTAATGGTAAAGATACTGCTGCATTGCTAGATTTCCTAATTCCTTGTGTCTGTAAAATTTACTTCCAGGATGTATTTCCGTTTATTCCCTCACTCCCTTGTTCTTACTTCAGTGTAACTAAGGGCATCTTATTCTCACCCCTTTTAACTTCAACATTCTCACACTCAGGGGATTTGGGTTACTTATTCTTGACCCGAGGCACACTTCATACTTCCTTTGACAGGGGAGTCCATCCATAAGCATAACCAAAGCTGTCTGTCATCTAATTTTTAACTCTGACCTGGACTTGAAAGTTTGTTCCCTGATGGCCATTGCAATTGCTTGTTAAATTCTGTGTCAATAGAGATACTGCTTGGCTTGTCTAACTTCTTTCCTTTGAATGGGTGACTACAGAGAAGATTTGTAATACATGTAAACATTGATATTTGGTTTCCTTAGCCAAACTGACAGTGTGTCCAAAAATATTATAAGAACTCTGAAAGGTAACATAAATAACCCTTGCCTTATGTAGAGATTCCTGGGAAACCATCTCTGTAATGGAGGTGTAATTTATTAGGTAGCAATCTCATGTTCAACAAGTACTATTTAGTGAGAGAAGAAGCCTGTGTAATGCAGGGAAGTTGAAATGCTATGAATGAGGGATCTCATCTTGTTTTAGTCAGAGGGATTCACATTCCACACTGCTCCTTGACCAGATACTAGGCAAAGCCTGTTCTGGAGATGGCAATTTTCAAAAGAAGCCTAAATCCTAAAGTGTACGTGAAGAGGAAAGTATCACAACATACTCTACACTTCAGCCCTTATGCTAGTGAGACATATTAATTTTATATAACACATAGTCTTCAGTTTTGGTAAGATTTTCTAAGATTCAAATTGTTCCTATATCTGGGAAAACTGACAAGCAACATTTCTGATTGGTCTTGGAACTTCAACTAGTAACGATCACCCCTCTCTGTTACTAACAAGTGCAGAACAGATCACCTTCAACTTTTTCAGAATTCTGAATGACCATGGAAATAGATGACTTGGAATAAAGACCAAGACTCTCATTCCTCATGGGTTTGCATCTGCACTTATATGTGCTTCTCATGTTGTATCTGCTAGAGTTACCAAATGATGTCAGAATTTGGGCAAGAGGATACTGCTAAGTTGCTCCTGTGGATTACTTACCTGTATGGCAGATATATACTTCCATGACTCCATGACAGAAAACCAACATAACTTCGAAGATCCAGGTTAGTAGGAAGGAGTTTCAATCTTAAAAAAAAAATTATGCAAGCAAATGTACAAATGTAGGGATACTGTCTTCCACTCATTTTTAGGGTACAATTATATGTGTAAGTAATCCAGATCTCCCTAGGGATGTGGGTTTATTACTTTACTTATCCACCTGCTCTGGTCATACAGGGTCCTTGTTACTGAGGAATCTTGTCAATGAATTCAAAGTGAAAATTTGTCTTAGAGTCTTTGACATTTTGAGAGGCCAACTGCTCTAAACTCCCGGTATTCAACTTTGGCATTACCTTGCTGAAGAGATCAGCACCTATGTTGCTTATGTTGTTCTGTTTAATATCTCTATAAATATGTATGTCTCAAATTACCATGACTGCCATCTTCCTAGCCCCTCATTCATTAAATACATCTCATTTTTATAACTGAATCTGCTTCTATTATTAGGGAACTCACATTTAAAAGCTTGTCATGTCTTCAGTTTTAGCCTGAAAATGGCAGTCCTATTGACTTTTCAAAACAGTGTTGTGTCATTCCCATTTCCTTTCTTTTGCATCTGGACAGATGATTAAATTCATTCTCATGAGAGAATAACCTCATATCTGTAACCTAACTTTATATAACATTCTACTGTATCTAGCAATTTTAAGGGACATGCCAAGTATAGTGTCTTTATTTCTACTCTAACACATACTACAATTCTCTTAGAGAACAGTGTCTTTTCTTCTTTATCAAACACAGCTGTTTTTCCATTTATTTCTTTCTTCTAACACATGAAAATGAATGATCATTATTGAGAATGTCAATCCCTGCACCAGGACTGCTGTCCAAGGTCAACCTACATTCTACCTTCTAGTGACATGGTCCACTCTATAAATCCAGTTGACAAATCTCCTTCCAAAGTCTAATAATTCTTAGAATGTTTGCTGGTATCAACTGATGCTGATTAGATTATTCAAAATCAGGTGAAGTGTGCTCCGAGGAACTCACCAGTGAGGGTTTAAGGAAAGCAGTGGGGAATGGGAATTTCAACTTCCATATTTAAAGTCAGAAGCTTCTGCAGCTGATGCCTCAAGAGTAACTACAGCTGATTAAGTACTTCAAAATCATTCTGCATCCACCAAGGGCTTTGACTTGACCTGAAGTAATAGGGCATATTACAGGATGCAGCTTCATTTGGCCAAGAGAGATGTATGACTTACCAGGTCAAAGTGTTCCCAGGGGCTAGGACTTCAAGTCTTTAAAGTGTCAAGAGGGTATTTTAGCACACCATATACATCCTTTCCTAATCCTGTGACTCTTAAAGCATAGCATATCAAAAAGAATTCTCATGGGGATGCTGAGATAAATGTGACTGTATAGCATAATGGAGTGAATGCTGTATTAACAATTGTATTTTCAGCCATCGTGTTAATGGTATGTGAATGAAATAGTTGAAATTCCCATGAAGTATACATATAACTTGCTCACTTACTTGTATGCATAGAATTTCAGAGCTGACTACTTGGTATTTGATAAATACTCTCAAGTATTAAAAAAGCAAATGTTTAAAAATAAATTGATACTATATTAGTATGAAAATGTTTTTACAACAATGAAGAAGTGCTTCCATATATATTTATGTATGAACTACTCTGCTGACTGTTTTTCTCTCACCCTCTTGTAACTGCTCTGTGTCACAGCTCAGTTTTGCTTGCTGTGAAATGATTCTTGCATTTGGCTTCTTTTCCTAATAACTCTCCATACATTTAACATTGTTCCATTTTCATTCTTGTCTTTGTCTCTGGCTCTTGCTTTTGGAACTCAAGAAACACTTAATGGAGTTAAATTTTCATCCATGGTCACCTTCCGTTTGTTGTATGGTATGCTGGTTGGAGTAAGAATGGGCCATATTTTTGAATTTCTAGTCATCAGGGAATAGCACTACTTGAGAAGGATTAGGAGGATTAGGTGTGGCCTTGTCACTGGAGGTGGGCTTTGAGGTTTCAAAAATCAAAGACGAGGCTAGTGTCTCTTTCCTCCTGCGACCTGCAACTCAGGATGCAGCTCTCATATACTTCTCCATCATCATGTCTGCCTACATGCTGCCATGTTTCCTGCCATGATGACAATGGATTAAAGCAAGCCCCAACTAAATGCTTTCTTTCATAAGAGTTGCTTTGGTCATAGTATCTCTTCACAGTAATCAAACACTGACTATGGCATAAGGTTTTAAGCTTTACGTTGTATTTCATACTTTTAACTAATAACCTAAATATCAAAATTTTGAGTAGTCTAATAATGAATATTTTTGTCTGACAAATCTGAGAAACAACTATACATTTTATTCTACATAGTTTTAAATAATATATGCTAATTTTGAGACTATTGTGTTAATAAACATGTCTTCTCACAACCTTAATAAATTATTATGCCAGTGGGTGTAGGATAAATAGTGTAAATAACAACACAAATTCATAAAATTTAAAATATATCAGATTCTAATTTATTATTGAAGTTATTCATCACTTATTTAGGGTGTGAATAGTTGAAGTGGAAGGACAATAATTAACATGAGAGCCAAATTGATGTGCACCCCCTTGTTGTATAGCATCTTCAATTTATCTTCATTCTACCCAATAGCCTTAACTGAACTTAACTTTATAGACCAGTCAATACCTGCCATGAAAGCAGGATATGCTTGCAAGACTTTTGTCAGCCTACTCCTGCAAAGTATTATAATTACTTTCATTAAGACAAACCAAACTGAGATTATATTTCCTTAAGACAAATGGCAATCATTGAAGAAGTTTAAGCATGAATAACATAATTGGTTCAGTTATTCTGTGGCATGATAAATGGTGAACCAGAAAACAAAAGATGTTTATAAGAAGAAAAACAGGGAGGGACACTTGTCATACAACAGCTGAAGAACCCAAATTTCAGGTGCTTGCCTAGGAAATCCTTAAATCTTCCCTATATTGTGTAATTTAAATGGAAGCGGAAGGAATAGACAGCCCTGTACTATGCATTAATTGCTTTACAGTTAGCTAAGGGCAGCAGTAGACAGAGCTGGTTGAGGACAAAGTCCCTAAATTGAGCTATGACCCAACTGCCTTCTAAACATTTATATTTCTACCTGTATACTAATGATCCTGTCAGCCATGAGCAGAGAAGCTCCTTTTTGCAGTGAGCAACAGTTAAAGCAGAGACTCATAACTGCTCAAATTGTGGAGAGTGACTGTTGAGTGCTCAGACCTGAAGAGGCTCTCTCTATCAACTCTGCCAAGGCTCAAGAATTATTGAGAAGTGGGGCCAGAAAGAATGCAAAAGCCAGAGGATGGAGAGCAATGCTGTTTTGTGGATATGAAAAGACTTTGCAAACACGAATGTACCACAAATGTGAATTAATGCCCAAGACTTTTATACACATGAAAGACACTTGGTTAGGGGAGTGACTATATGGGATAGAAGTGAGTCAGGAGGTAAGGGGGTAGGATAAGGGTAATGGAAATAAAATATAATCAGTGTATTATATATATATATATATAATATTTAATGTATGTGTGTGATATTGCCAAAAATACTGTCAAACTAAAAATAAACTCAAGGTAACAAACATGGAATTGGGTTGTGGGGTGGCTGAAAGGGAGAGAGCACTGAAAGAGACGACTTGATGAGGAGGGCATTTGGGAGTGAGGTAGAAACTTGGTGCAAGGGGAAACTCCCATGAATCTACAAGGATGACCCCTGCTAAGACTCCTAGCAATGATGGATAGGTAGCCTGAACTGGCCACCTCCTGTAATCAGATCAGTAACTACCCCAGTTGTCATCAGAGAGCCTTCATCCAGTGACTGATGGAAACAGATGCAGAGATCCACATCCAAGTACTGAGCAGAGCTCCAGGAGTCCTGTTGAAAAGAGGGAGGAAGGGTTGTAAAAGCCAGGAGGTCAAGGTCATCAAAAGGGAACACTCAGAAACAACTAACCTGGGCCCATAGAAGCTCACAGTCTCTAGACCAACAGCTGGGGAGCCCTTATGTGACCGACTGAAGCCCTCTACATATGTGTGACAGTTGTGTAGCTTGATCTACTTGTGGGACTCCTAGTGGTGGAAGCAGAGTCTTTCCTTAATGCTTTGGCTGGCTTTCAGGAACCTACTCCTCATACTGGGTTGCCCTGCCCAGCATTATTACAGGAGGAGGTGCTTGGTCCTACCTCAACTTGATATGCCATGCTTTGTTGATGCCCATGAACATTTCTGAAGGGAGACAGAGGACTAGTGGATTGGGGTAGGGGTGGAGGGGAAGGTGGGGAGAGGGAGTGGAATGAGAGGAGAGAAGGGAAACTGCGTTCGGGATGTAAAATAAATGAATAAATTTAACGAATAAAAAATGCTTAAGTTAAAAGAGATCACAATTGTTTAGCTTGTCCTACTGCAAGCACAAGAGAAAGTTCTCTGTGCATTCATTGAACCTGGAAGACTCATGCAGTTGATCTCAGTTTTTCCTTCCTTCCTTCCTTCCTTCCTTCCTTCCTTCCTTCCTTCCTTCCTTCCTTCCTTCCTTCCTTCCTTCCTTCTTTCCTTCTTTCCTTCCTTCTGTGTGTGGCTCCTCCTGGATTTTTTTTATAATTACAGACTTGATACATAGGAATCTTCTAGCAGGTTGTGAATTACAGTTCTTGTATGACGGACTGCAAACTGACTCCTTGGAGCAGGTGCATTTGGATACAGCTAAGCAAGAAAGGTAGGTCTCAAGTGTGTTGAATCAAAAAAAAAAAAAACATAACATGAGAAATGTATTTGGGCCTTGATAACACAGACTCTGAGCAAAGAAAAAAAAAGGGAGGAAACATTAAGAGTGTGGATTCTTCAGGGAAAAGTAATCATTTCATTGTGACTCATTACTAGGTTATTATGTATGTTCACTGGATCTTTGCCAGTATTTGAAAAAGAATACATAAAATAGAGAAAAGGAGAAAATGTCAGAAACCTTGCATGTAATGAGTTTAAACATTATGTTTAAAATTTGTACTTTTGTATTGCATGTAGTATGATTGCACATGTATTAACATAATGTATACGTGTGCTCATAGGGTGTGATTAAGAAGTTTTAAAATAAATAGAATAAATTACATAGTAAAACTTTTATCCTCATTCACCTTTAATTTCAGAATTAATTTAAAGGCATGTATCTCATGTTGTCAGCGTATGATACATAAAGGAACTTTGCAAGAATAACTTGCCTGTATCAATCTTTTGAAGCATAAAGTGTGTTAAATAAAACTGCATATATAACCTCAAAAGTTAATAGTCTATGATAAATACATTCAAACAACTTTCGTATTTAATTATAAAATTAAAATGTCATAAAAAATATTACTAACATAAAAATGCAATTGGTGATTTAATTAGTAAATAAACCAAATATTTTAACTTCTGTTTTTTAATTTTAATTCTAATTTCTGTTTTTTAAAATAACAAATTAAGCTGGGTGGTGGTGGTGCACACCTTTTATCCCAGCACTTGGGAGGCAGAGGCAGGCAGATCTCTGTGAGTTCAAAGCCAGCCTGGGCTACAGAGTGAGTTCCAGGACAGGCTCCAAAGCTACACAGAGAAACCCTGTCTCGAAAAACCAAAAATAAATAAATACATAAAATAATAAATTAAAAACAGTAAATTTTAAATATTGTTTTAGAGAGTTACCTGCAGTTAATGTTACAATTTTGAGTTTTAAGGTACATCATTACTTGATAAATGAGTATCATTTATTAACATAGTGCTCTTCAATATGTATTCACGATACTCATTTATTCTGTTCAATTGAAAAGAAAAATATTATACGTTAACTTATGTAGATATTGAATTACAAAAATGAAAATTTGGGCTATAACAAATGAGCCAAAGGAAAGACCATATGGAATTAATTATATACTTTAAAATTTTTATTTTGAACAATGACTCATTGTATGCATCAATTTTAGCATTCCATAGAAACCAAAGGATTATCTTAACCAAAATGCCCACTTAACAAAAGTCAGTGTGGAATTAAATGTGAATTTTTATAAAGATTTTCATTTTTGAAAGATATATGAGTACTGTTAACCATTACATTTTAATTTAGTTAGGTCATTTAATTACAAAATATGTAATTATAATTTCAAGTGATTAGATATGAAGTGACTTGGTAGTGTACAACTAGAAATAGTATGGGTTGAATACAAAACCAAATCCAGATGTTAGGATCAGACATCTGACCTCTTCAACTGTATTGGCCATATGCCCCAATGTCCTATTACACTGAGATTTTATTCACCAAATGTTCTGGTGGGTGCTTAAGTTGCAGATGGGACACAAACAAATAAAATACAGATTGCCAGTGCAATCTTGAAATAATAGACTTTTTAACTAGTACTTTGAATACAGCTGTCATGTCTAAAATAAACTGAATGTAGTTTTTAATTCGGCTGCTGAATACCTAAGCATATAAGACACTTTGGTGTCTTCAATAGTAGGTGAATATAGCTGTTTTTGATAAAGCTGTACAAAGACCTCTTAAAAGAATACCTAAGAATAAAACCCTACTGAAGTGTGATCCTAACTAGCCTTATCAATAAAAACCAGGAGTCAAATATCTGGGCAAAGCTGAAAGATCAGAGAAGCAAAGGAGCAGCCACAGTCACTTCTTATCTATCCCAATCCTCAGTCCAAAATGGGGGTGAGGTCCTATCTCCACATGGTTCAATCTCATGGAGCTCAGGGTAGCCTTGAACACCTGATCTTCCTGCTTCCTTTTCTCAAGTGCTGAGATTAAAGGTGTGTGCCATCACTGCTCCACCTCAATGGTTAACTAGTGGCTAGCTCTGCCCTCTGAACTCCAGGCAAGCAGCTTTATTGCTTTATTGGTCAGAACACAAACAAAATATCACACAACATCCTACCTTGTTTAATTTTTCTTCCATCTTTATTTATAACAGAGTGTAGCACAGGCTATTTGAACTCACATTGTCTTGGTATTACTAAACAATTTATCTGATGTAGCTTTTCATTAGAAATAGAATGATTCCAATTAAAATTTTAAAACATATATACTACAATATAATCAATCCATTATTTAGAAAAAATATTGCATAGGGGCTGGAGAATTGAATCAGAGGTTTAGAGCATTTGTTACTCTTACAGAAGACCTGGGCTTGGTTTCCAGCACCTGCATGGTGGTTAGTTTACAGCCACCCACAACTCCAGTTCCAGGAGCTATGATGCTCTTTTCTGACCTCTGTGGTCTCTAGGCACACACACATAGATGCAGACAAAACAATCACACACACAAAGTAAAAAATAAGTAAATAAACTTAAATAAATTATAAAGCATTGTTTAAATGACAGGTAACAGCAGCAATTTGTATAGATTTAGGGATAGGCAATAAGAAAACAAATTGCAAACATTAGTGTCATGAGAAAGGAATTTTTTACTCTACTAAAAACTGAATAGAAGGTTTGTATTTATCAGAGTAAATCTGTACAGTTTTATAAGAATGTATACTAACTCTGACTGTGGTTTGTGTTGCATATTTGACAAACTGAACTGTTATGTATAATGAGGTAGTAGGTGATACTGTGCCATAAGCTTGCTTAGAAATTATACTTCACGGTATCATTTTCATTAAAAACCTAATGGCGGGGCTGGAGAGCTGGCTCGGAAGTTAAAAGCACTGGCTGCTCTTCCAGAAGATCTGAATTCAATTCCTAGTCCCCACATGAATGCTCACAACTGTCTGTAACTCCAATTCCAGGGGATCCTGCACCCTCACAGACATACATGCAATCAAAACACCAATGTACATAAAAAACAAAAAATCCAAATGAAAAAATCTTGTGACTTAAAACAAGCATATCTTAAGTTGACTTCTGTAGATGGGATATTAGTGTTAGATATACACAGACATTGACATTATATCTGATTTTATTCAATGTAGTAACATCAATAATCGGATAGAGATGATTACAATATTATGAAAGTTGCTTAATAATAGTCAACTTCTTTGAATATTTTCCCCCTCTTCATACTATGGACTTTAGTGTATTATGCCATTTAGTCCAGAAAAAAATTGTAACTAAATTATATCCTCATGACATTCAGATTGAAGCCTTAATCCTCAAGGTGTTTGTATTTTAGGTCTGACATATAAGTGGGCAATTTCAGTTAAATGAGATTTTAAGAATGCAGAACCAATTCCATTAAATTAGCATCTTACATGAAGAAAAATGTGGTAACAGGATTGCACACAGGTGCTAGGCATGGGCACAATGAGGCATCACTTGCCAGTCAAGGAGGGATACCTCAGGGAAGAACAAACCTGCTAGTACCTTGATGCTGGACTTGCAACCTTTAGAGTTTTCAAACTCCCAGTATATAGAATTTTTTTTATAGCACCCAAGGTAATTTAGTGCAGTCATTATTACCTTACTAATAAAAAATCTGTTTTATGATGAATTGAGAAGTATTATTTTCTAAATCAAAGAGTAATACAGCCAGTTGTATAGAGCTAAGTTTTTCTAAATTTTATTGACATTATATTTAAGTGATATGACAGATATTCTTTCTAATAAAATCTTAGAAAACGAGGGAAACTTATCAAAAGATTATTATTACAAACAAATATTTCATCAATACCACAGGTAGCAGGTAAATTGCAATTCATTAAAGTCCAAGAGGAATTGCTGAAACAAAGTTGGTTTTGGGTTATGTTTTACTTGATTTAATATTAAATGGAAGGACTAAAGAACTGTACTCTTCAGTGGCATATAAAGTAAATGAAGTTAGATAGAATGCTATTGTTAAGAAGGAGAGAATTATCATGTTAATACAAAATGAAATAAAGGTAAGCTCAGATTCCAAATAACCCTAAGGATTGAAAATACAGGCAAGAGATATTTATACAGTTTGGATATTAGCCCTCTGTTGGATGTGGGGTTGGTAAAAATCTTTTCCCATTGTGTTTGCTGCCATTGCCCCACTGAGTCTGTCCTTTGTTTATAGAAGCTGCTTAGTTTCAGGAGGTCCCATTGCTTGACTGTTGTTGTTAGAGCCTGTGCTATCAGTGTTTTGTTCAGGGAGTTGTCTCCTGTGCCAATGAGTTCAAAGCTATTCCCTGTTTTCTCTTCTATTCGGCTCAGTGTGACTGGTTTTGATCTACTTGGACTTGAGTTTTGTGCAGGGTGGAAGATACGGATCTATTTGCGTTCTTGTACATGTTAGACCAGCATCTCTTGGTGAAGATACTTCTTTTTATCCATTGTGTATTTCTGTCTTCTTTATCAAAATCCAGGTGTCTATAAGTGTGTAGATTTAAGTCTGATTCTGTAATTCAATTTCATTGATCAGTCTGTTTTTATACCAATACCCTATGGGTTTTATTACTATAGCTTTGTATTACAGCTTGGAATCAGGGATGGTGATATCTCTAGATGTTCTTTTATTGTACATGATTGTTTTAGCTACCTTGTGTTTTTTGTTTTTCCACAGGAAGTTGAGTACTGTCCTTTCAAGGTCTGTAAAGAATTGTGTTGAAATTTTGATGGAAATTTCATTGAATCTATAGATAGCTTTTGTGAGGATAGATATTTTTACTATGTTTTAATCCTACCAATCCATGAGCATGGGACACCTTTCCATCTTCTGATACTTTCTTCAATTTTGACCCTGTCTGAGTCTGAGCTAGATTTTCTGCATATACTTTATGTCTATGCTTGATGTTTTTGTGAGACTCTGAACAATGGGAGTGTGTGTGTGTGTGTGTGTGTGTGTGTGTGTGTGTGTGTGTGTGTG
>CABHPR010149934.1:0-23780 GCA_902168415.1 Peromyscus melanophrys
CCATACAAACTAGGAAAATTAATAATGTTGGATTTTATAGGAAAGACATTTGAAATTAAATTAAATGAAGTATATCCCAAGAATAGTGAAAGAAAATATTTGGCAGTGGTAATGATTAAAAAATTAATATTGTCATGAGCCTTGAGATCCCAAGACACGCTGATCTGAGGATGATTCATAAATATGTTAGGGGAAACATTATAAAATGTTATGTAAGTATTTAAATTTTTATGTAATTTTATTTTAATGAGCTAACTTCCACAAAGAAAAGTGAAATGAGATCAAATAGAAGACAAAGATCTTCACAGTTAAACCAAATTCATATCATTTAATTCCATTGCTGTCATGCTTACCCCAAGACAGTAACACATGCTAGTAAAATATACAAAGAGAATCAATTGATAGAGTCTATTTTCCTTTAAATGTTTCATTTTTGAGTATCTTTTAGCCATAACTAACTGATGCCACAGCTAGTTTCTCCAAACATTGAGTGAGACAAGTCAAGATCTCTATGATTGATGAGGTATGAGGAATATCATTTACCAAAATTTGTCTATCAGGCTGTCATTCCCTAAGCCTGCTTTCCTTTAAAATGTCTGTCAGGCGTCCATTTATAAAGTCCAGCCTTCAGAAATATGTTACAATTAGTTTTCACAAGTGTACAGGACTAGGTGATCATGTGAAAGAAAGAAGGAATTTTGATATAAAGCATGAATCATAGGGAGAACCCTTCCTCTTTCAGAATGCACTCATCATGGCCTCCTCCCCGCTTCTTCTGTTTCAATGTCCCAGCAGACACAATCCAAGTACCTCCTCCTATATTTCCCCTTGCTTCTTTCCTTTGCATCTTTCCTAGAAGTATTTGCATAGACTAGGTTGACATGAGCATCCTATGATTCTTTTCATAAAATTTCCAGCCATGATAACCACAATGTTAAAGCCAACTTTATCATGGAATTTAATGCATACATGTCACACCCATTCTTAAAGAGGAGCTATCTTACTAGAAATTTAAACCACTGAACCATGGTTGGCAGGGGAGTCACAAGGCCATTTCCCTGGGGGAACACCCACATGCAGTCATCACACAATTGTCTGAAGGAGTCGTAACTCCTAGACTTCTTAGTTTACACAATCAAGGTGGAATATTAACCCTATGAATATGGAATGGAACATTGAACATGGTAGTATTCTTGACATGTTGAACCCGGAGCAGAATTCCTACCCACACTAGATAAGAAAGCTGGGCGGGCACAGGAAGAAACTTTTCTGCTCAAAAGAACCAGCAGGGAGACAAATCTGGGAATGTTGATGACTATGTAAATAGAGTGTTTCTCTGGTGAACTGGATGCTGGGCAACCTATTAACTTGTTTTCAGTCATCCAGAGAGTCAAATTAGAGAGGGTCTTCACACTGCTATTGTTTTAAAAAATAAATGAGTTTTAAGAAAAAACATGTTAAAATGTGGACGGTCTCTACTTTCTTCCTGTTTTTAGTCTCAATCCCTTTTTATCATGCACCTGAATATGCTTTAATATACTTACCCTGCTCATAACCTGTATATCATCTCTTGAACTTGAGGCCTCTTGTAAACAGATTCTAATCATTATCTTCATATGTGGTTCAAGGCAGACATAATACCTGATATAGTGATTGTCATCAATTAGAGCATTAGAGATGAAAGAAGAAAAATTAATAAAGGCAAATTACTGAATGAATAATAGAGTGACATAACATGGAAATACTGTTGTGCATGAGTTAGAAAGGTTGACTTTAAATATGAGTCTTGCTTCAAGCTTGTAAAAACTTATGATAGTTGCCTTAGCTCCACATCCTTCAAATATCTTCATCTGAGTATGGCATTAATTACATTACCCTAGATAGGAGTAGTGTAAGCTTATAAGAGAACACAAATAAAACTCCTGATATACTACCTGTAACTAGAGCAATCTCAGTAACATAATTTATATGATTAATAAATTCCCATTTTACTGCTTAGTAAAAAGCACTTTCCAAATAGTCAGCTTCAATTTATATACCATCATAAACTATTCAAAATAAGTGCTATCCCAAACACCACCCGTTCAGCTATTTTAGGAGCCATGGAATTTAAGAAGAAATCAGCATGATGATAAGAAGTTCGTATAAGTGAAGAGAAAAAAGAGCAAAGAGAAGGGAAATGGGTATATACACTCAAAAACAGCAGTTTCTCTCTCCTATATTATATTTGCCTTTCTCTTCTGCTTCATCTAACAAGTGAGGAAATTGTGTTCAAAGTGGTAGGATTAAAATAATAACTATATTCAATATTCTGGAGTTAGAGGTAAAAGATATATTCACTGTTCTATAGATAAGGTGCCTGGAATCATTGTCAATGAGATAGCTCTAAAATCCAAGTAACAACAGTAAAATAAAGAATGAAAGTCCTAGCCTTGTCTCCAGAGCAAGTTCCACGACAGCCAGGGCTCCATAGGATAACTGTGTCTTGAAAAAAAACAAACAAACAAATAACCAAAAAAGAAAATGAAAGAAGGAAGAAAGGAAGAGAGACAAGAAGAGAGATGGGGAGAAAGAGAGAAAGAAACTGTATCTTGAAATAGTGATCAAGGCCATTGTGGCATTCTTTTTTTTTTAATTAATTAATTTTTTTATCCTAACCTTATCTTCTCCTCCCTCCTCTCCTCTCAGTCCCTCCCTCCAAATCTCCCTTCAGCCTCCCTCCCCCCATCCACTCCTCCTCTTCTTCTATTCAGTAAAGGGCAAGACTCCCATGGACATGGGCAAAATATAGCATGACAAGTTGTAGTAAGACTAAGAAACTCACCTTGTATTAAGGCTGGGCAAAGTGACCCAGCACAAGGAACATGGTACCAAAAGCCTGCAAAGGAGTAAGAGACAGCTCTGACTCCCACAAGAAGACAAAGCTACACAACTGTCACACAAAGGCAGATGGTCTAGATCAGTATCATGCAGGTTCCCTGGTTATTGGTTGAGTCTCAGTGAGCTGCTATAAGCCCAGGCTAGTTGACTCTGTGGGATTTGTTGTAACTCCTTGAACTCTCTGACTCCTATGACCCCCCCCCTTCCCCTCATCAGGAGGATTCCCTGAGCTCAGCCTAATGTTAAGGGACACCAACCCAGTCACATAAATTTCGACCTACAGTCTTCCTGCTTATGGCATGTTCTGGGGTAAGGGTGGTGCAGAGATTGTGGGAGTGGCCAACCAATGACTGATCCAGCCTGAGACCTAAGCTACAAGAATGAGCCTACCCCTGACACTGCCTGGAGTCCCAGGACCCAGAGTCTGGATGACCCACAGATCTAGGATAGAACCAAACATGACTGGAGGAAAAAAAATGTCAGTCCATTGATGCCTAAAAGGTATTATGCTAGACTCATAAACTTCTGCCTGGCCCAGTGGTCATCAGAGAGGCTTCATCCAGCAACTGGTAGACACAGATGCAGAGACCCACAGTCAATCATTATGACATTCTTTGGGGGGAAGTTCCCCTTTTAAAAGTGCAAAGGTTTTAATTTCATAAAAGTGTGTCCCTTAAAAATGCACCAAATGTGGACCTGTGAAAGAGACAGGATACTGCTGAGCTCTTTGTGGAATCACCCTGGTTCTCTCCAGCTCCACACCAATTCCATGGCATAGTCATGCATTGATGCCCCTTCCACTCTGTTCCTTTGCTTTCATCTCCCTGTGCCAGTCACCTGACAAGTTTATTCTTATTGCATTTTGATGAATGGAGGACACATCACCTTTTATTCTCTAAAGCCATTTGGGCATTTCACCCATTAGCACTTTTGCTCTGTTCGGAAGGGCTATGGATACAAATTATACGAATAACAACATCATCATGCCCTGCAGGATTCTGTTTATTAAGGCTGTAAATTTGACCCTTTAGTTTACTCAATATTCAAGTCATTGTCAGCGATGGTGTAGTCATTTTTCAAATAACAGCTTTTCTATGTACATGATCCCTGATATTGGGATCTTTCCCCTAAATAGAGTCGGTCTGTGACAAAGGTTTACTGTGTTCTCATGGTGGCAACAGAAAAACAGCAGTTTGTGTAATAGGCCATATCGTCTAGGTTCTCCTGTATATTACATATGGTTTCAAGGTGATCTGGTGTCTGGTCTGGTGCAACTGACCCCACTCTTCAGGCAGAAGGTAGCAGCTAGAACAACCCTTTCTAAGCTTCTTCTACTTTAATTAAGGTGGATTAATCAATAAAATCCCCTGGCTGCTTGTTGGATGCATCTATCTATAGTAATATAGCATTCATGAAGAATATAACCCTAGCTCAAGATTTCTAATTCGATATTAGGAGGCTGACCTTGTCTCTGGTACATATTATAATTTATCAATCTTTTAGTCAAATTATTAGACAAAGTAGTAATTTCCTTCTCTGGGGCAAACAGAATGTCTAGAATCAGTATTAAACAGGAAAAACGTGATTCATGGAATCAA
The DNA here is from genome assembly GCA_902168415.1 of Peromyscus melanophrys. Taxonomy (NCBI): domain Eukaryota; kingdom Metazoa; phylum Chordata; class Mammalia; order Rodentia; family Cricetidae; genus Peromyscus; species Peromyscus melanophrys. Next base: position 4,479 of record CABHPR010149934.1, read on the forward strand.
AACTCAATCTTACTACTCACTTGATTATGCTTATACACAAATGCATATTTATATATTAAAGTCTATTGGAAGACAATACGTTCACTGACCTATAAGTCTGAATTCTAAGCATTTATAATTTGAAAGCAAATTTTATATTTTCTGAAATCCAAAATTTTGAGGCCAATATGACACAAGTGGAGAATTTGATGCCTGGCTCACGTGGAACTAGCGGTCAGAAATTGGGAGAATAATAGTTTGCTCAGTGTTAGACTATCTTAGTAAAAGTCTCTGACATTGTCCTTCAGCGGCTATGGATGTTTTTCCCACACATATCCACGTTCCCATTTACCTACCCATAAACATAACATATGACCCATGTGCACATCAAGCATATTGAGATCAAGCTCCCCAAGGTATCCAGGTCTTCTTGTTTCTTCTTTGTGATATGAAGATACTTTTCAAAATATCAAAACAGTTTACAAGTACCCCTAAGGATATCAGCAGTAAAACAACAGAGGAAGTATAGTTTCTTATAACATGCAAAGTCAAGCTCATGGAGAAGCTGAACAATGGTGTGAATGCGAAATGTGTTAAAGTAGAATGTGTCACTGTATAGAACCAGAAGAAGTATTTGGGATTAAACAACTGAATTTCTGTGCTAAATGTGATGTACAGAAGCTAGTGAAAAACAGGAAATATCCTGGGGCTGGAGCAATGGCTCAGTGGTTAAGAACATGTGTTGCTATTGAAAAGGACCAAGCTTTGATTCCCAGAACCTGCATGGTAATTCACTGATAATTATAACTCCAGTCCAGGGAATATGATGTCCTCTTCTGACGTCCACAGCACCAGAAAGGCAGTATATATGCATACACACACACACACACACACACGCAGAGAGAGAGAGAGAGAGAGAGAGAGAGAGAGAGAGAGAGAGTCTGCAAAATCACTTGTACACATAAAAAATAAGTAAATCTAAAAATGATAGAAAAATCCTAGAAAGTCAAAAGTGGAGGCCTTATGTTACATTGAAAATGCAACTTTTGTGTTGCAGAGAATACATGCCACTCAATGGTGTATCTCCCACAAACATGAAATATTTAATGTAATGAACTGATAATAGAAAAGAAACTATAAAAGTATACAAAGATGAAGCATATTAAGAAAATATAAAGGTTGGATGGTCATGAGTAGGGGTCATCTAGGAGATAGGAATGGGAGTTGAGGGTGTATATGATCAAGATATCTTGGATATGTATATAAAAATGTCAAAGAATATAGAAAATGTTTATTATTCAGAAAAGACAATTTTAAAGTTTTAAGATTTATGTCAATAAACCGTCTACCAATCATAACACAGGAGATAAATATATTGACAAGATTGCCAGGCTCATAACTAATAAAATACATTTTCTGAAGAAGTCTGTAGTGCTGAGGAATCCTCACTATCACACTGTGATGGACCAATAAGATCCTTCTGATACCGTGAAGGATTTTATTAGAATTCAGCGTGCTAGAACAGAATGACTTCTGGGATGCGCTAATGCAGCAGACTTACAAGAGTGAACACTAAGTGATAAACAAATCCAGGCCCTTATTATTTGGACAAAAGACAAGAATCACCAGAAACTCTTTTCTGATTGGATTCACAAGTTTCTTGAAGCAGCTGCTTGTGTGAACTGTAGGGAAGCCAAACCAGATGACAATTCTGGTGTCCCTTTACTCCCATTCTGTTCTTTCTCCAGCTGAAATCCTCACCATAAATAGTATTTATTTCAGAAATTCTTCCAAATGTGACTTCATCTATTCATCTACATGACCAGGGTATTCACTGATCAGTAAAAATAAGTCTTTCTTGAACAGCATGTTAGCAGCATTGAAAAAAAAAAAGAACATTGTAGAAGGTTTTGAAAGTGTTAGCAGCTAAGGTGAGGAAGGAAAATAGGAGGGCAAATCTTATATATAGCTCATCTTCAAAATATCCTTCCTTTTTCTGCAGCTAAAACTCTAAGGTTTTTCCATGTATGTCCCCCACCATCTAGGTAAAAGTAAATAAAAGGCATTGGCATTGGCTACAAACTACCATGATGGCACCATGGTGCTGAAGAAGGTCCAGCATCTTTATGACTCTATCTAAGCATGACTAAGAGTGCCCCAGCCACCATCTTTACAATCCAGATGTATAAGTTCCCTGAATAAAGTACACATGTTTTCTTTGTTCAAGATGGGTACTACTCACTCTGTAGCTCATTCCTAGGATCTCCTTGTCTGTATAGGTAATATGTATTTCTATAATCTATCTTGGCACTGCTTCTTTGAGTTTTGCATTCATCAGGATGTGAAGTCACTGCACTGAGTTGCAAAAGAAATTTAGAAAAAAGCATAAGCAGCTGTTGCTAATCTTGTCAGTGCTTGGAACGTAGTGACTACAGACACATGCCACCTTGGCTGTCACAACCTTTGATCTGCAATAATGTTCAATGAGGATCATAACAAGGCAATGAGTTTGAAATGTTGTCCATGTTACAATACTAAAAATTAAATTCTGACCCCCTTCCATGTCCAAATTTGTGTCTCTGAGTCCATCAGTAATCTGGAGAGATGGATATAGAAATAACTTTTTAATGCCCATGATGAATTGTTTATTCATTGACCTATAGTGAAATAGCCATTGTGGTTCTACATCTTGATGATGCTGACAATGATAGTGATTAAGATGATGTTTGCACTACAGAAGACTCTGGATTTCTAACAATGCTACTGTGGTGCTTAGCTACATTGAGAACATTGTTCTTTTATTGTAGTGGTGCTATGCTACACTTTACCATGAAGTGCTTTCATTTGGATGATTGTAAGCATCATTTTGCTGGTAGCATACAAATTCTTCATCAGGAAGGTTGGTGATGTCAATCAACCACAGATTTTCTACTATTTGCTTTCTGATGGTTCAAGGTCCTAAAATATCTTCTCATGAACAAAATTTTTAAAATGTGGCATGTGATTTTCTTCAGATTATTCATATAAGGTTTATGGGAACATGATACACTTTGTGTAGGCCTGGGCTCTATCTCCTTGCTATCTCATTATGTCTATGCAAACAGTGCTGATGCAAAGCACTCCTGATCCTGAGTGTTTCATATAGCAGATACTCAAGTCATCACATCTAGAAATTCTAAAAAAGCAAGTTAAAACCTTTTTCTATCTGTAGATTTTTTAAATTTCTCAAAAAAAAATTTTTTTTTTGGTTTTTCGAGACAGGGTTTCTCTATGTAGCTTTGCACCTTTCCTGGAGCTCACTTGGTAGCCCAGGCTGGCCTCGAACTCACAGAGATCCGCCTGCCTCTGCCTCCCGAGTGCTGGGATTAAAGGCGTGTGCCACCAACGCCTGGCGCTCAAAATATTTTTAAGGTTGCTTCCTCATCTATGTTTCAGGCACAAATGTATATTGGAGATTGGAAAAATACCATGGTACATAATTATAATTCTCTATCCCTTTGCTTTGGTTTCTATATAACTCTAACAATTCAAAGGAAATTTACGGTGTAGATTTCATACTTCCTCTTTTTTTTTCCTATGTATAAGTCTTCTATTGTCATTGAGGGATCTACTCTGCACTACCATGATATGAGTCACCCACAATTATTTTTTTTAAATGAAATAACTCTACAGGAGGTGTTTGGAGAAAGTAGTATTTTTTTCCTTTAGAAGCTAAGCATTCAAGCTATTCTCTTAATTCAGAATCGAAATTTAGGCATTAGAACCTGAATGCTGATATTTTCAAACTTGTTGCATCCCCAGTGTAACAAAATCAATTGCCATTCATAAGAGAAATATTATTTGGATGTATTGGAGAGACTACCATGAATACAAAATGCAAAAGAGATAAGAAGTTTGATATTTTTCCAACTATTTATCAATTGTACTATACATACACAACAATAAATAATGTATGCCTGGTTTCAGCTTGGCATGCTTTCTTTCTATATGACACTAATTCATGAATTTCTAGTTTTGTTCCATTGTGTTAACAAAAAGTTAATATCCAGGGTCTTTACTAAAGCTCTCCCAAAGTACTTATTTTCTTCTTATGTATGCCATACACATAGGAACCAAAGCCCTAAAACAATAACACTTCCATGAGGCCTACCAGACTAGCCCTCATTTACTTCTCATATATACTCTTTCAAAACTAGTATTGCTCAAATATACCTCATAATACAGAAAACACAGAAGAAACCAAGTGTGTCACAGTGTAATATTTTAGAAACAGAAGAGCCAAGAACCTTATATTATTTCCACAGATAAAATGGAATTTCTAAGTTTAGGTAGGAATTAATTTAAATTTTGCTGTATCAAACACTGTTGGCACTGTATATTCCATAATTCTGAAGCCCTCTTGAAGGACAATTTAGGTTCAAATCATGGAAAAATGTCAAAGGTGAAATAGAGAATATAGTACCAATGTACATAAAAGAGTCAATGTCAGAACTTGCATCTTAGTCAACACATACTCACCTGTGATGAGGATTTGCATAGTTGCCATAGTGTCTAAGGATTCTTTATGAGTTCAATTAATTCATTCAACAAACATGTGACAAAGAGTTAGAAACTGGCAGGAGATAGTACTCCCCATGCAGGAGTGTAAGAACATTGGTTAGACTTTTCTAAAATAGCATGGTCAGCAGTGAGGATCAAGTAATGTAGCCTTTAAAGAGAGCCAGAAACTAACAAAACTTTGGAAAGAATATAAATCTTATCTACTCAAGAATAAATTCCTGCCGTTCTGTAAGTTTCATAGTACTGATGTGCCTTAACACTGTTCCCCTCACCTCACTTCATGGTAAGCTTGAAATATAACACTTTTGAACAGCAGTAAATGTAGATGGAGAAAAAGTATTTGCAGCTATTCAAAAGCCTCATTCTAAGGTTTAGTTATTATTGGACCTATATGGAATATTCCTAGAATTATCCCATGTACCACGCTTGTTTTTACTCTGTATAACCAAATTCAACATCTGGAAATGCTTTTTAACCTCATGTATTTATAGCAACAGAACACATTAAACACAGTCTGTATCCATCTGAAACATGGAAACAAAAATGTCAGGACTCTGATCAAAATATTTAACATGGAAACCTATGATGACTGTATCTACATGTAGGGCTGAAAACCTCTAGCATATTCCTGAATATTAAATGAAGCTCTGTGTGTAAATGGCTCTGTATAGGACTAGAAAATGCAAGTATCACCCTGAATATTACACTATGAGACTTTTGCATGTAGAATGTTAGGCCTAACATGGATATAGAAACCACTGAGATACTGTAGGTGTTTTCAACATAGAGAAAATCCACTTGATTTTATAGATGGAGCATTTATTGGTTTAAGGAATTTGTTTTAAAAAAAAAACTCTCTCTAATCATTATCTGACCACAACACTAATCAAGGAGAGGGAGAAGTGACCACAATTAACAAAGCATGCTTGATTAAAGTACACCATTCAATAAACAAAACAAGACACTACAACTACAAAACATTCTATAAGATCTGCTTTGGAAGTTATAATATGTTTAAAACATCTAGTTTTAACAACAACAAAATGTGACACATAGAAAAGAATATACTTTACCCAGAAATAAAATCATCCAATAAAAACTACTCTTGTAAAACCAGATGTTTTATTTATTAAAGAAAAATTTCTGGTATTACAATCATGTTCAAAAACAAATAATTGCATTGAAATCATATCATCCAAAGTAATATCAATAAACAACAGAAATTATAAAAACAATCAAATAGAAATAATGAGAGTAAACTTTACAAAAAAAATAGGTTACCAACTCACATTAAGATTCAACAGAAAAGTTAATATTTAAAGATATGTGTTAACTCCTGCAATTTTGTTAAGTTTGTGGTATATTGTTAGTGCCTTTTAATTTACTATATTGTTTGTTATTATCATATTTTATTTTTTAAATTTTCATTTTATACATTTGGGTTACAGTTTTCCTCCCCCACTCATCTCAGATCTTCCCTTCTCTACCCACGCAATTTCATATTCAATCTTTATTTTAAAAAAGGAAACTAAAACAAACCAAAAATACAAAACAGCAAAAGACATAGTTTCCATTTTGTGTAGTCAAACTACTCCAGAGGATTCAGCCTGCCTCCAGTGTAGTAGATGTATCCAACATCATGCCATTGTTTTTGAAATTCAAAGAGGGATATTTTAATACTGAGGAATGCATCTCTCAAAGCATGCAACTTTCTTAAACTCAGATCTGCTCTTCAATAAGGTGTCTGAAGTGTAAGAAATAGAATTATATGATAGAAACTTAACTGATAATGGATATTGAGTCCAATAGCTTAGAATGTTCTGCTGACATGCACTTTATATAGTCAGAGCACAGATATCAGTTTTCTCTATTGTAACATTTTAAAAGTTTTAAATGTTGTTTTAAAGGAAAGATGCACATTACCATATTATCCTGGATCCCAAAAATTATTTAGCTAATCTTGGACAAAAATTGAAGAGATATCAGATGCCATTGCTCAATACTATAGAGTCTTTTTTCTCTTTTATCACTCTGTGGACCAGTATGATGTTCTGAGTTGTGTTTGTTAGTTTTCTATATTACAAAAGAGAGAAAAGGAAGAGAGAATGGTACTAATGGATAACTAGAACTTACCATACTAAATTTTATCTACCAACCTGTAAACAGTCCTCTCTCTATTCAACTTTGGTGAATCCACTTTTCACCTTTTATTTCATGATTTTTCTACTGTCGTGTCATACTCTCACAGAATATTACAAAAACAGCCATCTCATGACCCATAACACTGAAAGTTTCTCATTCAACAGCAGCTGCTATAAAGGGTCAAAAAGCCTGAAGAAGAATATGTAAGCTAATTATGAAGTTGATGGAATCAGAGATTTCACTCTAATTAATAAGTTTCTTGCTTTAGGATCAGAAGCTTGAGAACAGTCTATAGGCATAAACTTCAGCACATTATTTAAGGTTCAGATACCCTCAAGTTCATAATGCTCTACTATAGTAGAATGATGGATAAGTTAAAGTACATTTCAAGAAACATGTTTAATTGATGTGAAGTTTTTAATCAAGCACAGAACTCTATGAATAAGTCAGTATTGTGTGTGTGTGTGTGTGTGTGTGTGTGTGTGTGTGTGTGTAATTAGAGGGATCAAGTTCAGATGTTTGAGAAAGGAGGTGAAGAAAGTAGTCAATAAGATTAATAGTGAGAGAACCAGTGGCTTTTGTAGAACCATGTATGTAAATCTTGTCTCAATACTCATGCTATAAATATCTTCATTTCTTGTCTATAAAGCAAGGAAATTTATAAATTAAACAACACACCCTAAAATATTAATCTCCACATTGTTACTAAGTAGTCTACCAGTTTGCATTGATGTTTCAGCTATTGTACCTGAATGTTAATATCTCCCTATAATATTTATTGTTTCCCTCCTTCACATTTTCTTTTCTTTATCATTGTCATTCACCCAATTGTTCCTTCTCCTTTGATGGAAGCCAGCTCAATAACTTTGGAAGAGTTTTTCAAGCAGCTGAGATAGACTGAATCAATTTATAAGTTGCTAGTGTGATGCTTAGCATAAAACACACGTTAGAGACCTCACATTGGCTTCTATTCAGAATGAACAATTTTCAAAATCTGGTATGGTTAAATGCAGAATATAATAATTACAGCAAGTTAAAATGATGTTAAACTGTAAGAACAGCTTCATAAAATATGTATGCACATATTTTAATGAAAAGTACTAGAGAATGCCCACATCCAATGTTTTGAGAAAAAAAATATTGTTAAGATATACTTAATATCCAAAAATATCCAGATAGCCACATCTACCAGATAGTTTGTCTTAATCTAAGTTGGCTTGAAATACAGACTGAAATTTTATAACAAAGGTAGTGATGAGACTAAAATAAAGCTAACATGATTGCTCAATCTTATTCAGTAACATCACTCATAAAAACATTCCCTTGCTTCTTCACTTTCAATTAAAATCACAGTTTAACTCTCTAATTTCATTCCTGTAGCTGAGACTTCCTTAGAGACAGATATCTACTATCCCCTAGGCTTATCTGCTCTTTCTCTCAACAAATTATCTGCTCTCACATGACACTTAGCAAATATAAATATCACTTGAAATATGTCTTCAAATACCACTTAGCTACACTCAGTTCATCAGGAAATATTTAGAACATCAACAGGGATTCAACTGCCTTTCTCTTAGGATGTAGTTAGCAAAACTAAAATAAAAATCAATGAAATAAAAATGAAAAGGCCAGGTTGCTAGCCTTGACACTCATTAACTGGGTCTTTGTAAAGTTTTCTAACATTTGTCTTGTCTTGTTTTGTTTTGTGTGAAATGAAGGTTTTTATTAGTTATATCCAAATTATATCTTCATTTCAAAAATATTCTTTTGACTGTTATGCTAAAAATATTGTTTTAGAGTTTTATTATTCAAGTATTATTTTTATTATTCAATTATTATTGAGAACCAAAGAAACAGCATGCCAGACTTCATAAACTCCAAGTCTATATATATTGAATGGTTATAAAATGCAGACAAAACACACACACACAAACATACACACACACACACACACACACGCAAATGCATACATGTATGCACATGAAGACACTTTATCTTCTGTTCACGAATACTCTGCTGGTTGGTCTTTTGCCATCTCGGTATAAGGTAGGGTCATCTGGAAATAGGGAATCTCAATTAAGAAAATGCCTCCATTAGATTGTTCCATAGACAGGGCTGTGGGAAATTTTCTTGATTAATGTTTGATGTAGAAGGCTCCACTCTACTGTGGATAGCATGACCCCTGGGCTGGTGGTCCTAAGTTGCATAAGAAAGCAGACTTGACAATCCAAGTGGTAAGGCAGTAAGTAGAATTCTTCCATGGCCTCTGCTAAAGTTCCTGTCTCCAGGTTTCTGCCTTGATTTCCCTTAGTGATAGACTGGGACTTGTAAACCAAATAAATTCTATTGTCCCCAAGTTAGATTTGGTCAGTGTTTTATCACAGCAATAAAAATAAAATTCACACATGTATGAAAGAAACCAAGATGGATATAATATTGCTCTGTTTATATCTGATTCATTTCTGTGAGTTGAAGACAGTGACCTTTGGCAGAGTGGGCAGCTTGTCAAAGTCACATCTGCTGTGGTCAGTTCTAAGGAACTCCTCTTTACAATGAACAAACTGTGCCTTTAGTTTTCAGAAGAGCTGACCAATCAGGAAGGGATGAAGCTCATAGTAAAGAAGACTTGTGACATCAACTGATTCCTGTCCCTGAGAAAACTAATAAGGGTTTTTGTCATGTTCATTTACTTTTCAGACTGTATTATAATTATAACATTTTTCCCTTCCCCTTCACACCTACAAACTCTCATATACCCCTCCATACTCTCCTTCAAATTCAGGGCCTCATTTTCACCAAATGTTATTGCATGAATATATATACCCAAATATAACCTGTTGAGTCCAGATAATGTTACTTGTATGTATGACTTCAGGATTAACTTATGGTACTGAACAACCAATTGCTGTACTCTTCCTAGGGAAGTACAACTATCCCACTTTCATCTTTATTCAGTTGTCTGTAGTTCTTTTGTAGGACTGAGCATCCTGGACTTTTCCCCATGCAGTTTGGCATGGCCATTGGTTCCTCCTTGTTCAGCTCATGTTTAAGCAGTAATATTGGTGAAACCTAACAAGTGTAACTACTAATGTTACTGGGAGACCCAATCTCACAGGAAAGTCCCTGATCCTCTGGCTCTCACAATCTTTTCACCCTTTCTTCCACATTGCACATTGTTCTCTGAGCTTTAGGCATGGGAGTATTCTGTAGATAATGCTATTGAGACTGGGTTCCACGATTCTGCATATTGATTGATTGGGGTTTTCTGTGGTGGATTCAGTGTGTTGAAAGGGAAAGTTTCCTTAACAGGGGACAGGGGGATAAAAAATGCATTTATCTGTGTATATAAGCACAATTGTTTATAGATTGTTGCTACAGATTATTTTGATTTAGTAAATTAGTGTTATAGATTCTCCTCCAATAACCATGATTCCACTAGCGCTAATAGTTTACTAGGTTTCTAGCACTAGGCATGGTATCCCTCTTATTAATTGAGCCTTAAAGTACAATTAGAGAGCCATTGGTTACCACCAAGATATGTGTGCCACTATTGCATCTGTAAGGTTAGTATGCCATGCTGGTCATTGATATGGTTCAGAGGCATAGCTGGGTGGGACTATTGGCTGACTATCTCTTTTGGAAGCTTGCATGGTACCATTTAATACCATGAAAGCTAGTTCTCAGGAAAGAGGCTTTCAGGTAAGTTCCAGCTCTGGGATCTCTGGGGCTTGTTTCTGAAGTGTATGGTATCTTCAGCAATAGGTACTTAACTTTCACTTCTAGGGTATAACCAAGGGCAACAGTAATAGGCTGTGTGCTTTAAAAGTCTCCAATAAATTTATGAATATAAAACCAGACTGCTGTGAAATAATGTTCTTGTACACTGGTTTAATAAAACACTGATTGGCCAGTAGCTCGGCAGGAAATAAAGGCATGGTGAGCAGACTAGGAGAATGGTGGGAAGAGGAAGGACAGAGTCAGGAGTCACCAGCCAAACACAGAGGAAACATGATGACAAGGTAGAACTGAGAAAAGGTACCAAGCCACATGGCTAAACATAGATAAGAATTATGGGTGAATTTAAGTGTAAGAGCTAGTCAGTAATAAGCCTGAGCTAAAGGCTGAGCAGTTATAAATAATATAAGCCTCTGTGTGTTTGCTTGGGACCAAGTGGTGGGTGGGAGTGATTCATCCCAACCACAGGGCCCAGGCAGGACCAGAGAAACCTTCTGGCTACTCCAGTCATCTCATTTTCCCTTCTTAGATCTTGGCAACATAGAGTTTGTCTTTCTTAATGATCCACTGTACTTTGAAGATCTTATTCCCCTAGCACATTCTTGAGTTCCATCTAAGATCAATATCCTCATATATTTGTGTGTGTGTGCACATGTATATATAAATGTATAGTAGAATTTAATTTACAATTCAGTAGAATTAAAGAAAGGTATCTATATATAGGTATACGTGTATATATATATATATATATATATATATATATATATATATATATATACATACATGTGCATACCCAGAAGTGTGTATTCAGTTTCATTTCTATTCAGTCTTAAATCTGTCTTAAGTCTCCAGCACGATACTTACTTCTCAGTAAGGAAGCATTTCCTAATTGGAAATTTAAGTCTAACAGACACTACAAACTGAACATGCCATCAACTGTATTTTTATAGTATGTTACTCAATATCAATAATTTGGATACACCATCCAAAATAAGGAGTTAACAAATCAATTCAATAATATTTGCAAATGTATCTCATATCTTGTTTTCCTCTATGCATTTAATCTCTTGGTTTGATTTTTTTTTTTAACTTTGTTAACTATTAAGAAAACATCACTATGATCTTCTTGGCTCTAATTTCCATTTCTATCACCACTTGCCATTCATTCCACACATGAACTTAGATGTATCATTTTGGAAATCTAATTATATCAATGCTATAATTAAAACTTACATTTAAATGGCATTTCGTGTTCCCAATTCTTTAAAACTGCATTCACAGCTCTTTATGTGTAATTCAATTAGTCTGAGTTCTGAATGTACAAGAAGACAGTTTAGCACAACTTTCTTAGTCATTGATAACAGAAGTAGAAGAGAAAGAGTAAGAATACAAATTATATCATAACTTTTAACCAAATTGTCCTAAAGAACATTTACAGAACAATATAACAAATAGAAACTAAATACACATTATTCTTAATTACACACAGCTTTCCACAAGGAAGATGTCTTAGTTCATTTACCATTGCTTCAATAAAACACCATTACAATAGCAACTTAAGGGAGAAAACATTTACTTGGCTCATAGTTCTGGGTTGTAATCAATCATTGTGGGATGTCAAGGTGGCTGATACTTGAAGCAGATGGTTCATTCTATCTATGGCCAAGAGCAATAAATGCATGCTTAATACTCACCTTGCTTTCTCCACTCTCTCACAGTCCAGAATATCCTACCTAGGAAAGAGTACCACCCACAATGGGTAGGTCTTCCTACCTCAATTAATGTAATAAAGAAAATTCCCACGGACTGGCAGAAGCCTCTCTTGGATGACTCTAGATTATGCAAATTTGATAATTAATGCTAACCACCACAGAAGGGTGTGTTTTTGGTTTTGTTTTCTTTCTTTTTTTAAATTTTTGTAATGCAATCTTTTATACCATAAGTTGAAACTATTTTTTAGAACAGTTACTGAAATGGTAATTAACTCTAATTGTGGTTAGAAATCCCTCAACAGTAACTTAGAAGGAGGAAGAGGCTGCTTTTGACTGAGTTGCAGAGGCTTATGTCTATACCTGACTGCCACTACTGATAAGGCAGAGACATCATGACAGAATGTCATCACAGATAAAAGATGTTCCTCCCGTGGCATCTGGGAAACAGAGGAAAAAACTAGGCACACACACACAAAAATACCCATAATACTTAATTCCATCAACTATTCACTACCTCCTAATAGCCTGATAATCTGTTGATAAGTTAGTACTTTTGTGATTCAGTCATCTCTCATGAATATTTCCAGCTGGGGACCACACCCCTAACAAAGGAGCTTTTGAGCTCCCTATCTCCAATCCGTAATGAGGTAGACACCTGGAAAATCACCATTTGGAAATTAAATGAAACACTTCCAAAAGTGTCATAGATTGAGAGTCAATATAAATTATTATTAGTCAATAATTTGCATGACTTAGCTACAATAACCAAAATGTTTGAGAAGCAACTAGTCCAAACTGACTAAAGGTGACTTCAAAAACCTCAATCAGCTTGTATTTTCTAAGACTTCATATTTGTAGTTTAAAAATGTTCCCTTGAGGAAGTGTATTTCTTCCTAAAATGTTTTATTAAAAAGGGTATTTTCACACAATACAAAGCAGGGACAGAGATTGAAAGTAATCATTTACTTTGTATATATCACACAGTGTGATGATACATTGTGTCCCCCAATATATTGTGCATCCTAATAAACTTATGTGGGGTCAGAGAACAGAACAGCCACTAGATATAGAGGCCAGAAAATGGTGGCACACACACCTTTAATCCTAGCATTCTGAAGGCAGAGATCCATGTGGATCTCTGTGAGTTCAAGGCCACACTGGAAACAGCCAGGCATGGTGCCACACACCTTTAATCCCAGGAAGTAGTAGTAGGAAGCAGAAAGGTATATAAGGTGTGACGACCAGGAACTAGAACCTGGTTAAATTTTAGGATTTTAGCAGCAGTTCAGCTGAGACCCATTTGGATGAGGACTCAGAGGCTTCCAGTCTGAGGAAACAGGATCAACTGAGGAACTGGCAAGGTGAGGTGGCTGTGGCTTGTTCTTTTTCTCTGATCTTCCAGCGTTCACCCCAATATGTGGCTCAGATTTATTTTTATTAATAAGACCTTTTAAGCTTCATGTTACAAGACAATATGGTGTGGAGCCAATAACAATGTCAGTAGCTCAATAAAATGAAGATAACAAACCAATCAGGACTGATGACAAAATCTTATTGTCCCAGCACTTGGAGAAGATGCAGGAAGATTGCTCTGAGTTCAAGGTTCATCTAGGTTACACAGTGAATGCTCTGGCAGCCAGTGTTACATAGTAGGACTCTTAAAATACAAAATAAGGCCCTCCTGGCCCTGCCAGGCCTCAGCGGGTAGATGACACCCATAGGTCTGGGCCAATGGTCAGGCACTATCACAATGAGTAACTATATAGTGTGGAAATGAAAGAGAAAGAGAACCTGAGCAGTTCGTGAGCTGTGGAGAGAAGGGTAACTGAAGCAGTGAAGGCAGTAAAGAAGTTGATGTGAGTTGGCTAAGTTGTCACCAGGGGCCATGGTAACTTCCAGGCCCAGGTTGTTGCCGAGGACCATGTCTGAGTCCGTGGTCCTATTGAAACTGGAGTCTGTGTTAATGTGTGTGGCCCATATTGCCACCGAGGGCCACACAGATGCCCAGGTTCTGGGCTGCCTCCTACGGCCATGCTGGTGTCTGAGGATCTGAGTGGCCTGTGCTGCCACTGCCCCAGTGGCAGCACATTGATGATGCCTGGGGCAGGGCTAATGCCAAGGACCATGTCTGAGTCTCTAGCCCTACCACAGCCAAGGTCTGTGTTGATGTCCATGGCTCTTGTTACCACCTAAGGCCGTGAGAATGCCTAGGTAAGGGGCTGCCACCTGATACCATGCTGATGTCAGTGGCCTATGTTACCACCAGAGGCCATGGGAACCACATATGTTGAAATCCAAGGGTGGTGCTGAGCCAGCCCCACCTTTAGCTGGCACTGGGAGATCTGGGACTGTCCCTTAGTGGCTGCTGCAGCAGTAGAACTGGCTCATCCCTACATGAGAGAGCTGACCCCTATGACCCTGGCTCTGGGAGAGCAGGTCCCGTCTCTCACCACAGGTGCAGGCTCTGCACCTGAGAGAAGCAATCCCAGTGGAGGCCCGGACTGACCAACTCAGCTATTACCCAAGCTCACACCCAGTGCTTTGAGTCAGCCCACTCCAACATCTATCCCACCTATGACCTGCTGGAGTGTGTGAAGCGACTGGTCCTGCAGAACCATAGCCGCAGGATCTCAACACTCAAGGCAACAGCAGGATACCCGAGAGGAGCTTCGATGAAGTTCCATTATTGGGAGTATACCAAAAGCCAGAGGCCTTGAACCTGACCAACAACTCATTACAATAAACAATTGCAAGTAAAGCTGTTTGGAAAAATGGGTACACTGTGTGACACACCGCAGCTCCTAGTGTCACTAAGATGAATGAACAGGTGATGGAGAGGAAGGAAAGACAGAAGAACAAAGTGTCTTGTTTTGTTTTGTTTTGATTAATATTTTATTTTGCTTTGGCAGGGGCACATTGCAAGAATGAAGGGCAGTTATGGAGGGACTGGGAAATGAGTGGGATGGGGGTGCATGATATGAAATTCCCAAAGAATCAATAAAAATTATGTTAAAATAAAAATCATCAGAGGCCGGAGGGATGACTTTTTTGGTTAGGAGCACTGGCTGCTCTTTTAGAGGTTCCAGGTTCAATTCCCAGCATCCACATGGCTGCTCACGACTATCAGTAACCAGTTCTAGGCAATCTGATACTCTCCCCTGGCACCCTCAGTACACAGTCCCGAGCACTCAGTATAGAACAAGCATGCAGGCAAAGCTTAATACACATAAAATAAAATTAAAATGTAAAAAAAAACAGTAAAATACAAAATATGAACAACAAACAAATAAATAGAAAACAACTAACTACCCAAACGTGAATAAGCCTTTAACAGACAAGTAACTCTTGCACAATGCTGGTAGGAATGTATTCCCTTACTGAGGCAGGTGAGTAACTTGCTAAAGTGTAAGTGATGCTGCTCCTTAGAACTTACGAAAGACAAACACATGCACACAAGAGGTATAATTAACTGTTTAGCGGCTTTATTAAAAATAGAAAAAACTCAAAATAATGTAAATGTTCTTTTAAAAAGGTGGAAATGTTATTGTGACTATAAAAAAGTTGACAATTAAACTGAGGAAATTATTGATGCATGCTACATAAATGGCACAGATATAGTGAGCTAAAGAAAACAGGCACAGAATTAGGTATTGTATGTTTTTATTTACATAAAACTTTAAAAATAAAACACACTAGTGTCCAAATCAACAGTTGCTTGTGAAAAGGAATATTGCAAAAGATAAAATACTTTGGAAAGATAGAAAGTAGAAAAAATAAATCATGTAAGTTGAAGCCATCCATTTGTCAATTATGTTATAAATTTCTCCACTTCTACTGTGGTGGTTTTACTCAGGTTTTGTATTTGGTAAACGTAACCAACCTTGATAGGTAAGGTATGCAAATTTCACTGTAAATAAATTATGATCTAGTAAATTTAAAATTTGATATTTCCTAACAAATATTTCTCTTTTATTGCATGCAATCAGGTATTTATTTCTAAATCTATAAACAATTATAATAATGACGCTGGGAGGTGGTGGCACACGCCTTTAATCCCAGCACTCGGGAGGCAGAGGCAGGCGGATCTCTGTGAGTTTGAGGCCAGCCTGGTCTACAGAGTGAGTTCCAGGACAGGTTCCAAAGCTACACAGAGAAACCCTGTCTCAAAAAACCAAAAAAAAAAATGACAAATATTCTCACAAAATAAAAATTTCATGTGAAAGCTACAAACCCAGATCCAGAACTCAATAGTGAAAATTACTTGGATTATTCACGAAAATATTTTCAAGCACTTCTTTGGTAATGTAAAAGTACAGTACAGAAGAGCCCTGGCTATGTAATAAACAGCTGTAGTGAATCTTAATTTGCTTATGGTAAACATTTTGTCACTAGGAAGGGCCTATTAACACACATACTTTTTTCTTTTTTTATCATTTTTTTCATTTATTATACATACCGACCACAGTTTCCTCTTCTCCCATCCCCTCTCCCTGCCTCCCATCTATCCCAGTCCCATCTACTCCTCTGCCTCCATTCAGAAAGGGGCAGGCCTCCCACAGGCTTGACCAAAGCATGGCACATCAAGTTGAGGCGGATCAAGCTCCCACCCCTTCATCAAGGCTGGGCGAGACAATCCATCGTGGGGAACAGGTTCCCAAACGCCAGCTAAGTGCCAGGGACAGGTCCTGATCTCACTGCTAGGAGCCTTACAAAGAGACCAAGCTACACAACTGTCACACACATGCAGAGGGCCTGGGTCAGTCCCATGCAAGCTCTCTAGCTGCCTGTCCAGAGTCTGCGAGCTCCCAAGGGCTTAGGTTAGCTGTCTCTGGGGGTTCCCCCTTCATGACCCCCCTGGTTCATAAAATCCCTCCTCCCTTTCTTCAGTAGGACTCCCTGAGCTAAGCCAGGTGCTTGGCTGTGGATCTCTGCATCTGTTTCCACCAGTTACTGGATAAAGGCTCTCTGATGACTGACAGTTAGGGAAGTCACCAGTTCAGGCACCCTCTCCACTATTGCTAGGAATCTTAGCGGGGGTCATCTTTGTGGACTCCTGGGAGCCTGCCTGGCATCAGGTTTTTCCCTAATCCCAAAATGCCAATCTCCATCAAGACTTCTCTTTCATTACTCTCCCACTCTGTCAAGCCCCCAACCCACCTCCAGCTCCCAGCCTGCCCAACTTGATCTCTCATGTTACCATCCCCGCATCTCTCCCACCCCCACCCCATCCCATTTACCAATGAGATATCTTCTATTTCCCCTTCCTAGGGAAATCCATGCATCCTTCTTTGGGCCCTCTTTGTTATCTAGCCTCTCTGAGGGTGTAGATTGTAGATTGGTTATCCTATACTTCACTCCTAATATCCACTTACAAGTGAGTACATACCATGTTTTTCTTTCTGGGTCTGGGTTACCTCACTCAGTATGATTTTTTTTCTAGTTCTATCCATTTGCCTGAAAATTTCATGAGGTCATTGATTTTTACAGATAATTAATACTCCATACACATATACTATATATAGTGTATGGTTGTGATTTCGTGTTTGTTTATAAAATCTGGGGCCTATACATGAAAGAAGATATATTTGTCTTTCTGAGTCTAGCTTATTTCATTTAATAAGATAATTGCCAGTTGCATCCATTTATTAGTTTTTATGGTTGAATAAGACTACATTATGTACATGTACAAATTCTCTTTATCTAGTCCTCGTATTGACATAAACTTCATGACTTCACTATTGTGAATAGTGTAGCAATAAACATGAATGTGTCACTGTCTTGGCAGAAAGTTGACTTAGGACCCATAGAGTATAACCCCAGGAGTGGTACAACTTGGTTGTAAGTTCTACTTTGAATTTTTCAAGGACCCCAATACTGATTTCTATAATGACTAGGCTAATTACATGTACATTAGCTGTGTACTAAGTGTTTAATTTGCTCCTCATCATGCCACATTTTTTAAATGTGTAAGGCTTAATGTCTTGAGCTATGTTTCTCATTCAGCTGTCTCTGTTGCTCTCTCGATTTCAGAAGTTTGTCATTTCACAGTTTAAGTGGAAAAAGCAAAATTCAGAAATCTACATTCTATTTATACAGCTAACAGTTCAAAAAGAGGTTTGGAATTTGCTAACAATTGAAACATTTCACAAATTAAATATTCACAGGAGGGACCACCAGGATTTTGCATGATTGGCACAACCTGTTTTAGCTTTTACATGATTGTCCTTGCCCTAGATTTCATTTACTAATATTAGAGAATGGTATTTTCTAATGAGCAGCCTGTTATTTCTGGTTAAATTCTATCAGCTAAAATGGTATTTAGTATTTTCATTTAAAGATATCACAGCCAATAACTTTTAAAAGGATGATTATACAATGAAACATTTTTTGTTTATTAATAATTTTTTGTCTTAGTAAACTAAATCATTGGCCCTTTGATTCTTTCTACTCTTTGACATTTTGTATTGAAGAATACAGTCTTGTAATTAAATTTTAAGATGCATGCAACAATACCTGATGTTACATTATACAATCCAAAAGGTACCTTTGCTCTAAAATAACTCAGAACAGCATCCCATGCAGCACGTGTGTTGATTTGAAACCGAACTTAAGTCACATTACCTTGTATTATATTTCAATGTGTGTACTAGGAGTAACTAGGTTCAAATGTTAATGTTATTTTCCATTACCTCTCAGATGGACAAAAAATAAGTGGGGAAAAATAAATCCATGAGAGTAACTTTTCAAATTTGAGTCATAAAATACATATATATTTACTTAACGGATTCACAACAAATATTTTATGCCTTTCTCTATAACATGGCTTGATTTTAAGAACTATTGCTGTTTATAAGCAAATTTCCATTCTAGAGAGGCTAAGGACCAAAAGTTAATACATTTGATTCATACCTGTAGAATAAATTCAAATACTAGATTACAACAAAGAAAAGGTGAAAAGAGTGTGGGCAAGGAACTACAATTATCTTAGCATCTCCATATATATGTACTTTTTACTTCTCCTTCCCAAAGTTTTTCTTTTTTAATTTCAAATTTCATGTGTGTGAGTGCAGTGCCTGAATGTATATCTGGGCATCACAGGAGTGCAGTGTTCACACAGGCCAGCAGGCAGTGCAATGTATTGTGGAACTGGAATTACAGATGGTTGTGAGTGGTC
>CABHPR010149935.1:3514-14796 GCA_902168415.1 Peromyscus melanophrys
GGGAGGGAGGAGGAGGTGGGTCTGGGAGGAGCTGGAGAGGGTACACTGCATGAAATTTTTGGAGAAGTAATTTAACAATTTAAGATGCCCTTACTTTTGCTTGGTGTATATGGGTGCTCTGCTGCATGTCTGTTTGTACACTGTGTGTAGTTCTTGCAGAGGCTTGAAGAGGTCATCAGATCCCCTGGAACTGGAGTCCCAGACAGTTATGAGTCACCATGTAGGTTCTGGGAATTGAACTCAGGTCCTCTAGCAGTACAGCAATGCTCTTAACCTCTGAGCCATCTCTTCAGTCCCTAATAAATTTATTTTACAAAAAGAATTGGTTCAGACAACAAAACTTTTCCTTCAACTGGGCTTTATCTAAATAGCTCTGAAGGAGGAGGGGGCATTTTCCCACTTCCCAGAGCACACATGACATGACGTTCTGGGTATTAGCTGGTGTGTTTGACGCTTAAGGCTCTGGGCTAGAACTCACAGAGGGGACAGGAATCAAGCCACTTAGTGATGTCCTTTAGCAGCCTGGGCTACAGTCACTCGGGTCTGCATCCTGAGTTGCTATACCGAGCCACGTGACTCCAACTAAATGGCTTAGTGCTCAGAACCACAGCTTGCTCATGAATGTGTAAGGAAGTTGTAGTTTGCATAGATGTCTGGCCCTGGCATTCAGCACAGTAGGATTTAACAGGCGCTTCGCTTCCTGGGTGCTGGGATCCTGTGACTTAGACACTGCTGCCACTTGGTGGTTGTAATTCCAAACTACATCTTCAGGACAAATGGACCTCCCTCCCTCCCTCCCCCCCCCCCCCCCCCCCCTCCCCGCCCTCCCTCCCTCCCTCCCTCCCTTCCCTCCTTCCCTCTTCCTTTCTTGTATGTGTGTATGAGTACACGCCACAGCATGTGTATGGAGGTCGGAGGACAATTTTCAGGGCTCAGTTTTCACTCTCTGCCTCTCTGGTCCCTGCTGCTGTACTGCAAACTCCAGGTTCGCTGGGCCTCTGGCCGGTTCTCCTGCCTCAGCTCATCTCAGCGTAGCACCCCTGGAATTGCAGGTGTGCACTAGCACACCTGGATTTTCGAATGGCTTCTAGGAATTGGACTCCAGCCGTCGGGCTTACACAGCAAGCATTCTTGCCTGTAAAGTCACCTCAGCCTCCCAGGGCTTATTTTTATCATATTAAAACAAGTAAAATCCACTCCAAAAGTTTAAGCATGAGCTTGAAACACACAGTGTTGAGGCCTGTGATGGAGGAGGAAGTTGGCCTCAATTGAGAAAATGCCCCCACCAGATTGGCCTGTGGTGCATTTTCTTGATTAGTGATTGATGGGAGAGGACCCAGCTCACTATAAGTGGTGCCACCACTGTAAGCTGGTGGTCCTGGGGTGTAAAGAAAGCAGGCTGAGCAAGCCATGAGGGAGCAAGCCAGTAAGCAGAGTTCCTCCATGGCCTCTGCATCAGCTTCTGCCTCGGGGTTCCTGCCCTGACTCAGAGTGTGCCCTGTGAGTCGTAAGATGAAATAAACCCTTTCTTCCCCTCAAGGGCTAATAACTGAAAAACCTCAGGTGGACTGAGGAACCCAGGACAAGAAAGTTGATCACGTTGGTAAGATCTGCTGTAAGACTTTAGGATCCAGGGATTCCTGATAAGATCAACATGCCAACCCGTTGTATTTACAACTTTGATACCTCAGGGGGACAGATCTGCAAAGGGAATCTTCCACCCCAGAAGTACCATTTTCTGACCTATAAAACCCTGAGTCCTGCACCTGGCACATAGACTCCATCCAACAGAGAGACCTCTGCCCTTCACTGTTCCGATCAAAGCAGGACAACCTGCTTTTGTAGAGGTTGGGCTCCTCTTTTTTTCCACATCTCCTCCATCAATCCTGGTCTAACCTTTGGTGCTGAAACCTGGGAAAGGTTTGGGGTCCTGCTCCCCAGACCTTCCCTCTTGGCGACCTCTCCTATTTCCCCTGACCTATCTAGCTCTCTCCCTTTTTCTGATACCCACCCCATAGAGGTCTAAATAGCCACCAGTTACGAGCTGAGAACTCTGAGTCATTGTCGCCTTTGTCTGTGTAAGCAGTGTGTAAGCCCCATTCTGGGGCTTTGCTGGTGCGTCACACGTACACTCAGTGTGGGTGCTTTTCCTTTCCTCACCTGCCATCTCTCTCTGTCTACTGACCTCCAGAGCACAGGCCTTTCACCATTTACGACACCAGCTCATCCAACATCCACACGCCACAGCGGGTTTAGCCTATAGACACCCTGGAATTACACCCTCTGTCTGGATCCCAGGACTTTCTGCTTCCAGCTTTGCCTACCAGGTCACTGGAATTTGGGACACACATTTCAGTCCTCGGTCACTCATTTTCAGCCACTTCCTGGTTGTAGATGATGACTAATTACCAGAAGATAGCCTCAGTTTTACCTTGCCAAAAATGGGGTCTAGAGTCTCCATTCCTACACACCTTTGGCTTGACTCAAAACCTCTTGGCGACTGTCTGGATCCAATACAAACTGGACAGTACTTTTGCGTCACTGTCGGAAATGACGACCAACGATCTGGAGTTCCCCACCTTCGACTCGCCTCTCTCTCTCTTCCTTTATTCCCCCATCTCTGCATATCAGGTTTTACCCACTCAGACTTCTAAACCAGATTCTCCAAACTCTCTCTCTCAGATGCTAATTTAGCCGATGAGGTCCCTCTCTGCCAAAGCAGAGCAGCCATTGCTCCTGACACATTGTCCTGTGCTGTTCACACCCTGAGACGCTGGCTCTGGAGAGAGCACTTGGCCCTCCCCCCTCAGAATCAAGCATGTTTGTCTCAAAATGTCCTCCAAAGCCCTATCCTGGTTCAGGCTGGCTCCCTGACGTTGTGATGGGAAGAAGGAGATCAGAACAGCCCAATCTTTCCAGTACCCTGGAACTGGGCTGGTAATGCTGTTGGGGAGATTTGGGGGTTGCTGTCACCTGGAGACAAACAAACCTTTGCTGGCTTTGAAGCACGCTGTCTCTTTCTTCTCCCCTGTCTTCTGCCACTCTGAAAGGGACCTCACCCTGTGAGTCTACCACTCTAACAGCTACCTATGGGCTTACCTTCCTTGAGGTGAGATCATGAAATTCCTCCGTTTCTTTTGCTATTTTGGGCTACCTGCCTAGGCCATAGGTACCATCTCCTCCTCTTCCATACTAACTTACCTAAGTGTCTTTTTTAAAGAAAAGGATATAACAAACGATCTACATTTGATCCGTGAGATATGTGTGGATCCTACTTTTGCCCTGACTGGGGATGGGCTCACTTTACTATGAAATTGAGCTTAACCAAAAGGGAGACATTAATAAAACTTCCCTACCGCACTGAGACCTCAGGGAATCACTATATCCCTTTTCTATTAGACTAAGGTGACATCGGTTGTCTAAGGTGGTTCTTTTTGTTGATTTTTGTTTTGTTTCGAATTTTAATGTTTTGTATTGTTTTGATTTTGACGCAGTTTTTACATGATGCATTTACTGGCTTCTTAAGGAGAACCTGAAGGTTTTCTCAGCCCCGAGCCTCTGCCCTGGCATGCTAACACAGGGAACTAACGCTTTGAGATTCACAGATCACAGCGGAGACTCAGAGGATACACTGCCAAGTGCTACACAGGTTGCTGCCAGTGAGGAGCTGCTGCGTTGGGTCTGCTGGGTCTCAATGCCTGCTATTTGTGCCTGGCTTCTCCAGGCTGGGTCTTCTCAAGATAAAATGAACCTTCCCCCATACTCCTTGGTTCCACAGGTTTCTGCCTTTGTTTCTCTCTGATCTAAAATACGTTGACTGAAGATCTCTATGTTATGCTTTCCTTTCACAGTGAGAATTATTAAAAAAAAAAAAAAAAAACCTTAATCCCAACAAGCAAGGACAAGACCCTGTCTTACTTCAGCTGCACAGGCTCTCTCCACAGCTGGGGGAAACGGGCCTGTCTTCTTGAACACTGAGGCCAAATTTCAAAGCTGCTTTTATCAGCTCTAATAGTTTGAATGTAATTGGCCCCCATAAGTTCATAGGAAGTGGCACTATTAGGAGGTGTGGCCTTGTTGGAGGAAGTATGTCACTGTAGGGGTGGGCTTTGAGGTCTCATACATGCTCAGGCCACGCCCAGTGTCTCAGTTCACTTCCTGTTGCCTGTGGATCAAGGCGTAGCTCCTTCTCCAGCACCATGTACGCTGCATGCCATCACGTCACACCCTGTTGATAACGAACTAAACCTCTGGAAATGTAAGCCAGCCCCAATGAAGTGTTTTTCCTTTATAAGAGTTGTCAGGGTCATGGTGTCTCTTCACAACAATAGAAACCCTGACTGAGACACCAGCTCTTTCTGGAAGAGTGCTTCTCACAGCTGTAATGCCTTCTGCACCCCCACCACCATGTTCCCTGATTAAAGGAGACTGCCGGATACCATGCCATCAAACTCACAGGCTTGAGAAATGATTCCGTATACCCAATGGTGTTCTTTGACCATTGCTAGACAAGCCTGTGAAAATGGCCCAACAGGATTCTATTTCTCTTTTAAATTGTTGACTAGATGCTGACTGTAACTGACTTCTCTTGCAGAATGTCTAGGTGTCTGATCCTCATGCAGGAGTCTGATATCACAAACATCTGCTTATGATTACCTTATCCTTCTAGGCCTCTGGTACGATCGCATTTTACCTTATTAAACAAAACTTGCATTAGTCATGATGTTAAAAGTGTTCCTCATTAACTCTCTCTTAATGTTCCCCACAAGGTTAGAATATAGGAGACCCCATGGCTGATTCTGAACTTAATGCTGCTCAGTGAAAAAAATTCCTCAAGCTCTTCCACCAACCGATGGCCTTACATCTTGTAATGGACGACGATGACAGCAATCATCAGGCTCTCCAGCAACTATGACAGCTGACCAAGTGCTCCTCAGTGGTTTTCTTGCCTGCTCTCCTCCTCTAATAAGGGTACAACTGCCCTGTTTTTTAAACTGCACTCTCAGTAGGAATTATAATAGTATTCCCGTCACACTCTTGGATGTCACAGATGTTAACTCACACAGCACACTCCAAGGGTCCATACTGTCAGCAAATGTCATCATATGTTCTGGACCTTTGCCGGCTGCTAAGTCTTATCATGGCCTCTTAGATGGCCTCTCCTCTGAGGCACTCTCTCTGCCGCCCTTTCTGCATCACCTCTGTTGTCAGCTGAGTCGGTTAAGAGAGACCTGTGCTTTAGCCTCTAATAGCAGGTCAGGTGGCCTCTGAGAAGGGACTAGTGGGCCACCCGACCCATCGCTCCTCTGCCACTCTGCGCAAGCTTCTCAGGACTCAGAACTGAAATATCTGGACTGTGAGGCTTTGTGTCAGTTAACCTCTCTGACTCCTGCCAACTGTGGGATCTGTGCCATCCCTCGGGAACAGCTCTGCTTTTGTACCAACAGAGCCGAACTGGTTTGTAGTCAGACTCTCCTTTGGGCCGACAGCTCACAAATAATGACACAGAGGCTTATTATTAATTATGAAAGCTCAGCCTTAGCTTAGGCTTGTCCCACTAATTCTTATAACTTAAATTAACCTGCTTCTATTCATCTACATCTTACCACGTAGTTTTTTACCTCTCTTCCATCTTGCACCTCCTGTTTCCTCTCCACGTCTCCTAGCATCTCTCACGCACCCAGCTTCCTCCTCCTCTTCCTTTCTCTCTCCGCCTGGAAGTCCTGCCTATTCCTCCTGCCTAGATATTGGCTGTTCAGCTTTGTATTACACCGATCACAACAGTACACCTTCACACAGTGTACAAATATCCCACAACCCTGGTTTGACATGGGGTCCAAAGACTTAGGGACCAGACAAATAATGTCACATTTCCTCCTATGGGGGTGGAGCTTTTGGTTCCCTCTCACTGTGGCTCCACCCCACAACCACACCTCTCCTCCCTATGTCCTCACACTGGAATGTTTACCCTGTCTGTTACAAGTTTTTGCAGAAGCTCCTCCTGCCATCTCCAGGTCCACGTTAACACAAAGCTACTCTGCCCAGGGCCCCTTTGGGTCCCCTAATCTGTGGTATCATCTTACTCACTGTAGTCCTCGTCTAGTGAAATGTCTCTCCAGAAGCGCATGTCAGCAATCACACAGTCTACCGCAGCTGACCAAGTCAGAACTCTCCTGCTACGTGACGTCAACCCACGCTTACCCCCTTAGATCTCCAAAACAGCCCCTAATAACCTGGCTCTGCCCCCATTCGACAGGAGAGAGCCAGATGAACACGGTGCACTCTTTTGCTTTTGATACCTTTGGGATCTGAACTAAAGGGCTAATAATCCCAAAACCTTAGGTGGGCTGGGAAAAGTCCAGACAGGAAAGTTGACACACTGATAGGATCTTCAGGTTGTGAGGATCCAGGGAGCCCTGATTAAAACATCAACATACCAACCCCCAAGACTGTAGGGGAACAGATCTGCCTAGGAAATCCTCACCTCCTAAGTTCCCTTTCTACCCTATGAAACTGTGCTTGGGGACAGTCTCCATCCCATGGAGAGACCACCGTTCTGATTAAAGGGCAATGTGTTTCTGTAGAGGTCAGTCTCCCCTCCCTTGGAGAGACCGCAGCCCTTCCCTGTTCTGATTAAAGGACGAGGTGCTTCTGTAGAGGTCGGTCTCCCCTTCCTTTGTTTTTTTTAACTATATGCATCATTTTAATGTGGAAAAGTAAACAGATGGCATGACTGCCAAGAAATCACCTGAAAATAAAACCCCAGTGCTTTCCATACAGTGGTATTTGCTCATTTTTGCTTTCCTTTTATTTTATTGTGGTAAGAATAACCAGCACGTGTTCTGCGCTCTAGGACTCTAGAGTATTTCACCTTGCACTACAAAAACATTAGCCTCTTGATTATTTCCATGTTGCCTCCATCAATCCCTACCTAACATCCCCAAGTTAGTTTTGGTTTTGGTCATGATGGTGTTTTGTTTTTGTTTTGTTTTTTTGTTTTTTGTTTTCTAGACAGGGTTTCTCTGTGTAACAGCCCTGGCCATCCTGGAACTCACTCTGTAGACCAGACTGGCCTTGAACTCACAGAGATCCCCCTGCCTCTGCCTCCTCATGGGACTAAAGGCATGCACCACCACGGCTCAGCTAGTCATGATGTGTTTTACCACAATAGAAGACCTGTGTAAGGCAGGGACTGAACGGAACAGCACGTTTACGGACAGAAGGCACCGTGAAGTCCAGTCCTAGCACAGGGCCAAGGTCCAACAAGAACGCACAGATGACCCTCTGACCACTGAGTCGCTGTAGCTCTACGCATTCTTCTTGGCCTGCTCACAGGGACACTCCCCACATTCACTCCTGTGCTCCAGAAAGGAGACACAAGCCAGCTGAACGCCCGTCCCAGCTAGAGTCCTTTGCTCTGCAGAGCTCTGTCCTCACCTGGTTCTACCCCATGCTTCAGTCAGCTGAGACGGGCCTTAAAACTGCCTTGCTGAGCCGGTTCAGTGGGGGGGAAGAGGAAAAGGTAGGGGTGGGGGGGAATTTGGAGGCGGGGGGGGGAATTTGGAGGCCCCTGTAAAGCCCTCCTTTGGTCCTGTGATATGAAAGAAAGACTGTGGTGTGATCCCCAGCCTGACAGCAGGCACAGGGCAAGACCAGCCCTCCTCAGGAGCCGGCCCAGTACACGGGTGTACACGGGTGGACGTTTTAGACCAACATACTCAGCTGTAGCTGGGAGGCAGTGACGTTCACGGCACACTTCCTGGGGAACCTAGAATGTTCTACATCGTTTACAGGCATTAGAATGGGGGAGGCTGGCAGGCGAGTTCCTCGGATACATTCCTCCCATCATCTGTATTAAACATGACGGAGCGTGGTGAGGAGAAAGGCCGCTGCAAGCTGCGCCAGGCAGCGAGGTTTGGGGGTGCTCAGCCTGTGGAGTCTTCATTTTTCAGCGCTGTCGGGTGCC
Organism: Peromyscus melanophrys; assembly: GCA_902168415.1. Taxonomy (NCBI): domain Eukaryota; kingdom Metazoa; phylum Chordata; class Mammalia; order Rodentia; family Cricetidae; genus Peromyscus; species Peromyscus melanophrys. Next base: position 11,481 of record CABHPR010149935.1, read on the forward strand.
TTACAGCCTCTGCATCTGCTGCCTGAGTGGCGTAAGTCCTCCGAGGGCAGGTCTCTGAGCGCTCCCTCAGAAACCACCCCTTCTACGGGAACAGAGCCGTGCTGGAGGTAGCCCATAAGTAATGGCACCAGGAAATCTCAGCCACTGGATGTGCAGAGCCAGGATGGGCCTCTTGGGGGCTCTAAGACAGATGGCAGAGGGAGATGCCACCAGAGAGTGAGGACGGGGTGTGTGTGTGTGTGTGTGTGTGTGTGTGTCAGAAGATGGCAGGGCCTGTGGGATAGTGCTGTCCAGTGCCGCTGGCCAGCGTGTCTTCTAGATGCTTCTGTGAACTAACCATTTGTGTTGCAGACAGCACCTGCTCAGGGCCTCTCCACTCGAGGCACACCCTGTGCTGGGAACGAAGGAGATGCAAAGACTGGCTGGAACGGCCCCTATTACCCATAGTCTAGGAGCTTCACGGCTGTGTGAAGCTCTCACTGGAGCCTGAGAGGGCGTCTGGGACCCTCACTGGACACTGCAGTGTCCACCTGCTGAGAAGCACCCTGGGGTGCTCCCATCCTGGGGTGTTCCCATCCTGGGGTGCTCCCATCCTGGGGTGCTCCCATCCTGGGGTGCTCCCACCCTGGGGATGGGCAGAATAGTGTCTTGCCTTGCCACCAAGTCACTCCACTCTGACCCATTGAGAAACTGGGACTCCTGCTCTTCCTGCTTCAGGGCAGAAATTCCTTATCAGGGTGACCACTAGGTGACTCTTCCATGCCCCTGAACACCCAATTGTCCAGAGTCACAACAGCATCGATGGGGGTGCCTGCCAGGCTGACTCTAGCTATAAGCATTGACTGAGCCCAAGTCTGGAGTCTGGACTAAGTATGTTCAGAGCTCAGATTCTTCCTATAACCTGAAAGTGTTTGCCCTGAGGCCAGGGTCGAGCAAGGCAGGAGATGACATTTGAATCATCTGTACATAGCAACTCTAGTGATGGTGGTTTTCTGGAAGGTAAAACCAGTTACTCCCTTCATGAGTGCTTGAGGCTGTGCGTCCTGTGGATGGGATCCTCAGGATACTCCCAGGTGAGTTCAGGGTATGGACTTTGGGTGCTGTGTAGCCTTCATTTAGGAGTCTTTATCTCAGGGTCAGATCCTGGGAGGAAGGCACCAGGTTGATGAAGCCCAGAACATGATGCTCGGAGAATGAACTCCATGGAAATTTCTGAACTTGAAATGATATGTAAGGTTTGCACATGCAGAGGAAACTGGGAAAAAACAAACAAACAAAAAAACAAAAAACAAAACAATGACATTGTGGTGATATTTTATTTGTATGTTAATAAATAAAGTTTGCCTGGAGATCAGAGGTCAGCGAGCCATAAACAGAAGTCAGGTGGTGGTAGCCCATGCCCTTAATCTGATCACTGGCAGGCAGAGTCTCTGTGTGGTCAAGGACACAGCCAAGCTTGGTAATCCCAGTACTAACCATAGAGACCTGGAGGTCTGTATAGACAGGCAGTGACAAGGAAGTCATGTGGCTTGGCAATGAGAAGGCAGAACAGGAAGGCAATAAAAACACAGGTTAGACGGGAAGAAGCTCTCTCTGTGGAAGCTACTGCTGGTGGTAAGCTAAAGCTAGTCGTGGCTCTTGCTCTGATCTCTTTAGCTGTTACCTCTGTATTTGGCTCTGTGTTTCTTATTTAATAAGACTGTTTGGAAATTCGTCTACACAATATTTACAAGAACAAAGAAAACCCATGAACACACTCAGCATTCAGAGTGGAGGGCCAAGTTTTCAAATGGTCTGTTGAGTAGGTCATTCACACCCCTTTTTTCTCTCTTATTTTGAGTGGGGGTCCCAGGGAAGTGAGGCTCCTGGTCCAGGAGACCTCCTTTCCTCTTAGAGTTTACCCAGTAGGTATGTGGGTTCGGGAGCCTCGGGCTGACACACCCAGAAGCAATTGGAGACACAGCAGAAAGCGGTGTGAGAGGAGCCAGTCTGGTTTCACTGGGCCGGGGATGAGTGTGGGACCAACTGCTGAAGGGCAAGGGCCAAGTGATGGAGTAGGAGGGCATTGGGCAGGACAGACATCAAGGACCCAATGACTGGAAAAAGACAAGACCACCGTGTGCATGCAGGTGACCAAGCGTGGGGAGTCGAAGTCACTCTGCCTGCCCTGGGACTATTGATGGAGAAAGGTGAACAGCAGGAGAGGTCAGAAGTGAAGTGTGACCTAGGGCAGGCCCTGGTAATCCTTTCTGAGGTAAGGGCAAACAGTAAGCAGGACCACACACTGGCCCTGCTGCCACGGCAAAGAAGTTACAATATATTGTGCAGAAAAGAGCGACCAGAGGGGCTGGAGAGATGGCCCGTTGCTAAAGAGCATGAGGACCTGAGTTTGATGCCTGAAACCTGTGTGATGGTTTGCACTTGTAATCCCGGTGCCAGGAGATGAGACAGGAGGATCCCCGGGGTTCACTGAATAGACAGTCTAGCTTACTCGGTGAGTTTCAGACCAGTAAGGGATGCTGTGGAAAGAGACAATATTGGGAGCAGGCTAGCAAGATGGGATAGTGAATAAAGGTGCCGGTTACCAGCCTGACCACCTGAGTTGGATCCCTGGAACCTACATAGTAGAAGGAGAGAACTGACTCCTGTAAGTCATCCTCTGACCTCCACTGCCATTCATGCCATGGAGTAGTTTCACATGGTTGCGCGCGCGCACACACACACACACACACACACACACACACACACACACACACATACACAAAATAAGAAATCTTGAAAGAGAACATAAAATGTGTGTGTGTGTGTGTGTGTGTGTGTGTGTGTGTAAGAGACAGACAGACAGATGCAGGGGAGGGCAGGGAGATGGTAAAAAGTACTTACTGCCACGCCTGATGACCTGAGTTTGATTCCTGAGACCCACATGGTAAAAAGAGAGAATCCCCCCATTGAAAGTTGTCCTCTGACCTCCATAAATAAACAGTGGTGCTCTCTCTGTCTCTCTCTCCCTCTCCACTGATTAACTAACTGCAACCTAAAACTAAAAAGAGCAAAGTAGCTGTGGTGGTCTGAATGTAATTGGTCCGCATAAGCTCAGAGGGAGGGGCACTATTAGGAGGTGTGGCTTTGTTGGAGGAAGTGTGTCACTGTGGGAGTGGCCTTTCAGGTCTCCTTAGCTTAAGCTTCACTCAGTGTGACACTCAGATCACTTCCTGTTGCCTGCTGATCAAGATGTAGCTCCTTCTCCACTCTCAGCTCCTTCTCCAGCACCAGGTCTGCCTGCACACCACCATGTCCTGCCATGATGATAATGGAC
>CABHPR010149936.1:0-29041 GCA_902168415.1 Peromyscus melanophrys
CCCTCCCCCACTCCTGCTCAGTTCAAAGTGACCAAATCTTGCACTGAGTACATTTCATGCTATTTCCTTTGGCCACTCCTCACCTTGACCTAGTCAATTCTGTCATATCCACAATTCTTATATTCTGCAGTATAGTCCAAGAAGTTGAATGTGCAAGTGGGTCTCTGTGCTGCTAGCCATGGCCAGGAAATTCTCCCCTGCCCCTACTTTGCTGCCTGTCTCTCGTGTTCATCATCTATACACTGGATCTGACTATGGCTTTTCTGTGGGTGATGATCCTAATCCTTGACCAGTCTACTCCATCTCCACTCCTACAATTCCCACAGTGGCCATCCCACTCCTAGAAATACTCTAGCTAGTGTGTAGGATTCCTAGGTAGGCCTCAAGGCTATATCCATGGTATGTGCAATTGGCAGGAATGCAGTCCTTATTTCCCTTGTTGTAACACAGCTTAAAGCCCTGGGCGTCTGTGGTGTTTGCTCATATATGTGATCCCCATTTTCTATAGACCTTCCTTTCCCCTAGTCTTACTTCCTGCTCAGCCACGTGAGCTAATAGCCCTACTCAGTCTCATGTCTCTTGCTCTTGACTCTCTATTCTGTGGTGACTATCCTCCTCTCTTTATACCACAAGCTGATGGATATTCTCAACTGCTTCTCTTAAAGCATCCCTCAGACACCCAGGGAATCTACAACTATTCACACTGTTTCTCAAATAAATCCATCTGGGAACACTCCATTGTGCAGACACAGTGGTGATTGGGCTAGAACACAGAGCAGTGTCTACTGGCACGGTTAAAGCCTTCTATTGATAGGAAGTTCCCCAAAGCAGCCCTAGGTAAGTGAAAATGCCTCCTCCAAAAACAATGTAAGACTCTGGAGATTCCCAACTCAACATCCCACAAGTCTATTTAACAATTCTTCTACATGGCATAGGATTGGACATGAAAATTTCATTAGTTTCTTCTGTTTTGGAGCTTCCATGATTGTATGTAATTCACTGGTTCCCAGGAAATATCCGTTTCACCATTGGTGCAATCAGGGTACAAATAAAAAGTTGATAAACTTAAATAAGTAAAAAAATGTCTTCATGGCTGTGACAATTGTCATAACAAAGTGTGTAATTTCATCATATTGTAGACAAATGTAGTTTTTTTCTGGCCTGGAACCCAGAAGAAAAACAATGATTTCTTTGGAAATTATTTTGAAGAATAAATCCAGTTATAACTTCTTAGAAATCCAAAGTCATTGTGAATTCTGATCAGGAAATTGGAGTTTTAATCTATCTTATATAATTTTATTATAGTCTTGTGTTTATCTTCCTTTTCTCCTTCCATTGATGAACATTTTTGATGTGTTGCTCCATCTCTGAATGCCATGAACCATCATCAGTAAAATGAATTGACATTTGTAAGTGGTGATAAAATGGGAGATAATAACCTTCAAAACACAAGTGTTGGTCTTAATAATCATATAGAGAAAAAACAAAATGGAATCTGGTGTTGGAAAATGGAGATTGCAGGTTTTATTCTATTCCCATGGAAATTCCACAGCCAGTTTCATCTTTGAAAGATCCGAGCTGTGCTTTGATTAAGAAAGATTTGTTTTCTTAATACTGTTTTCCAGGATACTAATAGTAAAGTATGAATTAAAGAACTTTGAATGGAGGGAGGTTTCATCACAGACTTTTAGTGATCTGAAGTATGAGGGGTTGTGAGAAAAAGACGTAGAATGCGCTGCCGGATCTCCTTTGTCTTGACTCCATAGACAATGGGGTTGAGCACAGGAGGAATGAGCAGATAGGTGTTAGCCATAATGACAGGAAGGAGAGAGTCACGTCTCTTGCTAAAACGGTGAACCATTGATAATCCAATGAAAGGCACATAGAATATGAAAACAGCACACACATGAGAGACACACGTGCCAAATGCTTTTGCCTGGGCTTCTCGTGTCAAGCCCAACACAGTCTTAAGGATGAGCAAATATGAGAAGGAGATGAGAAGTGAATCCAAGCCAATGGCAGAGATGATGACAATGAGGCCATAGATGACATTAACACGAATGTCAGCACAGGCCAGCTTCATGACATCTTGGTGTAGGCAATAGGAATGAGAAAGAATATTGGAACGACAGAAGGGTAGCCTTTTGATGAAGACAGGTAAGGGTGCCATTAGTGCAGCACCCCTGACCACAGCAGCCATGCCAATCTTGGCAACACGAGGCAATGTAAGCACAGTGGCATGGCGGAGAGGATGACAGATGGCCACATAACGATCAAAGGCCATGGCCAGTAACACTGTGGACTCCATGCCAGATAAGGAATGGATGGCAAACATCTGTACCAGACAAGCATCAAACTGGATGGTAGTGGAATTGAACCAGAAAATGGCCATCATTTTTGGCATGGATGAGGTGGAAATGAGGATGTCTAGGCCAGAAAGCATGCAAAGAAAGATATACATGGGCTCATGTAGGCTGTGCTCCGTCCTCACAATGTAGATGATTGTCAAGTTACCGAGCACAGCAATAAGGTAAAGGGAGCACAATGGGAAAGCCAACCAGAACTGAGCCTCTTCTAACCCTGGGAGGCCTATTAAGATGAAGTACGTGGCACTGGATTCATTGCTGTTGATGCCCACCATAGTGAAGAAACTAAGATGTGGCCAGTACCAGGCAGGTTGAAGCTGAAATACAAAGACAAGTCATTGTCAGGTCCTCTAGAATCTCAATGCCATACAGCCCTTGATCTTACTGTCATATTCTCTAACAAAACTCTAATTCCATTGCCTATCCAAACTCTAAACCTACACTAAATTTCTTCTAACCATAACTCAAGTGCAAGATGAAAATTCACTTAATTCTTCTTGCTAATCCTACATATATATTAAGTGCAATAATAAGACAACATTCTGATATTATTAATCACTCAGTTCTCAAACTAAGAAAAATTACATCCTCTGTGGTATCTTATACTCTCTATGCTTAATATTGATCATATTAATCATGTAAGCCATTTTCAGATCCTGGAAAATGAAACTATGGATGGAGAAATACTAAATTAAAATTTTTAATATTTACTGTAATTACAGCCAATTTCATCAGTCCATTCAAAGGTGATTATCATGCAAATGCATCAGTGGGAGTAGTAAGATAAACCGACATTGAAACCTAACTTGATCACTAATCTAATGGTCTAATTTTAGCCGTAATCCTAACTTTAACATTAGCCCAATACAGAGAAGCCGTTTCAATATTAATTTAATAGCATCTATTTTATTGTGATAAACCTATTCCAATAAAAGCATGACTGATTTTATCCTCAACTATCTAATCAAGAGTTTATACTCCCCTACACAGCTCATATCAGGAAAAGAGTGACAGCTTCAGTGGATCCATCGCTGTCCCATCTAGATCCCATTTACAATGCCAAGCACCTAAAGAATTTTTAAACAATGTAGCTTTATAGCCACCACGCCAGCACTGTGACGTAACTTCAGAATCTCTCAAGGATGCTGATGCTAGTCTCCAGTGGAGACGGATCCATGCTCAGCCTCCTTCGTCTGCCCTGTCCTGCACTGCTGCCTCGTGCTTCTCATGGGAGCGTCCTTTCAGTGCAGACATCTCCCCTTAGCCATACTTTCACCGCCGGTTATTTTATTCCAATCAACTGTATTCACCTGAAGTCTGAAACTATTAAATAGAAATTCAAAAAACAAACAGTTCACACACTTTAAACTGTATGTCACGCTGGGTGGGTGGGTAAAATGTAGCTTCTAACTCTGCACTACCTGAGATGTAAATTATCCTTTACTTAGTCTAGCCACACTGATAGCCCCTGATAGTCACCCAGTAGCCTCTTTAGTTAGCAGATCTACTATCAACCTATTACAGTGCTTGTGTTCAAAATATCCTTATTTTATTTAGTAGTATCCCCAAAGCACAATATTTTTTCAATTAATTTCAATCCATGGTTGGTTGAATCTGCAGATGCAGAATCTACAGATACTGGGGTCTGATTTAATATATGTGCATATATAGGTGTGTGGGCATGTGAATTCGAATACATACAAATAAACATATGTTTGGACTATGAGAACTGGGATGGGGGCTTTTATAATAGAGTTTGATTCAATCTGTTAGAAGGAAAAAAGTTAAAGCAAAGAACTGTAGTTAATCTGCTTCAGGCAAAGAGGCGCAGTCATCAATACCGCTCACTCTTCTGAATTGCATTTGTAGTGGCATAGGTCCCTGCTTCTTTAGACTGCCCCTTCTCCTGCCTGATGCTCCTCATCTCTCTCTGTTCACCAGTTCTGTTATCCCGTCTCCTCTTCACCCTCCTCCACTTCATTCTTAGTAATACCTGTAAATAACAACGCCTTACAAAATTTTTCTTTGGTGTTCTTTGTCTATATTTTCTTCCCAGACTATCCCAATCTCTTTAATAGTAAGTCTACTTTTCTATCTATAAACTCTTACCCCAAAATACATTGATGCTCTTTCTGGAGCCCAAACATATAATTCTAAAAGAGACTACCTGGCTGTCTCTCAAGCACATAAGTTCTTCTTGTCCATAGAAGAAAATCTCAGAGTCAATACCATGTCATTATCAAGACACTGAGCTTCAGACTCTGTCCTGCATAAATCCCAGGTGGGAGCAGTGTTGACTAGGGCAAATCATTTATTACTTCTGTGTCTCCGTTGCCTCATCGCCAAAATGATATTAATACCAGCTCCTGCCTAACAAGACCGCCGTGAGGATGAAGTGAGATGATGACTGCTAAGTGTCGAAACGATACCTCACATACAGTGTGTACAAAATTGTAATGTTTCTTTTTGCCTTGATGTTGATCGCTAGTCATACAAGCTAGATGCCATGGAGTTGGCTGCCATGTCTGGTGTAAGCTTCCCCACCCGCACACCACCAGTACTGACCAGATGGTATCAGGCCATTGCCTGTGCTACCCAGGGAAGGGCTGGAGGCACGCTTGTCTAGCATGCAGGAAACCCTGGATTTGATCCCATGCCCTCACTCATTTTTTCTCTCTTATGTTACTTTTCCTAAGCTCCTTTCCCTGGATAATTGACCATTTCCTATTCTGCATTCCCAAGTAATTTTGTGTGGGTCTCCTTTTATGCATTGACTCTCCTGATTATAAGAACTACTTATTTTTCCCCTAATCATAAATTCCTTAACACAAGGACACTACTCCATTTATTAATTAGCATCAAATTATGATCATTCAAAATGAAATGAGTTTTACTAATATCAGAATCCCTTGGTGAGCATCTGATGAAGATCACACAGGCAGGGGGTAGGTAGAACTGTCAGATATCTGAACTTTAGAAACTGCAGAGGCAAGAAAGAACATACAAAGTCAGTACAGGGTAGTCCTAAAGGGAAAGACAGAAATCGTTAGGGACAACAAAACAGGCAGGGATCCAAAGGGCATGTGTAGCTGGAGAGCTGGTTACATCTACAGGCATGTGAGAAAATGCAAAAAGAAGGAGGAGCAGGAGGAGAAGGAAGAGGAGGAAGGAAGGAAGGGAGGGAGGGAGGGAGGGAGGGAGGGAGGGAGGAAGGAAGGAAGGAAGGAAGGAAGGAAGGAAGGAAGGAAGGAAGGAAGGAAGGAAGGAAGGAAGGAAGGAAGAGAGTGAGAGAGAGACAGAGAAAGAGAGAGAGGGGGAGACAGAGAAGGAAAGAAGCACAAAGCAATGTCTTGGCTTTGATAAGTACAAAGAGGATATGCCGCACCATCTTTGTCTGAAGACAGACATCACCTAGGATTCCTCACCTGGAGGCATTAACCAGAAGAGACTCCAGCACTCCAGAGGGCCAGCCAGCTATCCATGCCACCCAGCAGTTCGCATGAACAGACATGGGAAATTTGGCATATTGCCAAGATTAAAATATACTGCACTAGGAAGCAAACTGGGAAAAGCCATGGATCCACATGTGAAATTTTATGGCCTCTGTGAGCAGACTGGTGCTGTGAATAGGATCCTTTGGGGTAGAAACATGAGTCTTGGCCTCAACTCTCGGGGTAGTAAATTATTTTATTATTATTATTATTATTATTATTATTATTATTATCTCAGATAATAACAACTTCATAGTGCTACTGTGAATTTATGAGCTGTGTCAAAGTGCATTATAAAACTATCAAAGAGCACATAACATTGAAAATATATAAAGTGAAATTTTCTTTTTTCCAGTTTGCCTTAATCTTCACTCAACATATTTATGTATTCATTCTATGCATACACCCATATACATATGTATAAATATACTCAGTTTCTCAAGGTGGCAAGAATCGACCCTGGTATAGAGGTGCCAGAAATGAAAAGGGAAGAGTCAGCCATCCTGGAAGGGAGGTACCTTGGCAGCACAAAATAAGATCTGGACCTCAGAATCTGTGGAGATGAGAAATGAAGGGATGGAAAGGGGCCCAGACAGCCCAGGTATCGTCCTTCAGATGGCACAGCCCTGCCAATCTCCTACAGCTCTCCAAAGGATAACAGAAGGGACAACTTCAGGAGGCCCTGTGGACCCAGCACCAGTTCACAATTACAAGCACTCGCACTCACACTCACTCAAGAGATGGTTGGGAGCTTCCAAGCAAGTTGGAACAAAATCATTCTGTTTTGAAAATGGAAGAAAACCAAGGAAAAATAAACAAAGAAATTTGCACTCACTCCCTCTCTCCCTCCCTCTCTCATTCACTCCCTCTCACACACCATCCTAATCCCAAAGGAGTAACCCTGTTCTTAATTTCTCCCTAAAATGTCAAATTAGCTTAGTGAGTCCTAGGCATGTTTCTCCAGGAACTATTCGGGCATCTTAGCCTTTCCTCGGGAATCGGAGAGCAGCAGACCCCACCTGTACAGAGTTTAAATCCACTTTGGGGTCTCAGTCTTTCTCCTGGCCTTCAAAGCACTCCCTCCAATACCAGCTCAGTGCTTCTCACCAGCCCACCCCACGTTCTTCACCAGAGCTGCTGCCACTCTTCTAGAACCATGGGAAAGTTGGAAGGAAGGAAAACAAGGACTCTGTGCCCTCTCTTCTGACCCGAGGACAATGAAGCTCTCTCCCAGCCCTGGCTTGCTGTTTTGTGATATTAATAGAGCTTACTGAATGCCTACAAAATACCAGGCATATAAATATTATCTCTCGACTGAGAATAGTTCTTCAGGATAGATGGAGTTCTCTGAATCCTTTACTTACGACAGATGAGAAAACTAGGGCTCCAAGAGGTTAAATGACATTTCTGGGGCTTAACAGTCGATGAGTACAGTAGAAACAGCTGAGGCTACCTCCTATTCTCTTATCTTAGGCTACCTTTGGTTGCACTACACCTTTTAGAAGCTGATAAAATCTGGCCAAAGGTAAGGCAAGATGAGGGTCTGGCAAATGGGACACTTGCCCAGGTATAATCTTAGACGAGAAGTAAGAGAATAATAAAGAGAACTGTCCTAGATGAGGCTATGGGTCACTCTTCTCTTCCAGGCCTAATCTCCTGACTGCACCATGGTCAGGCCCCACAGTAGAGAAGTGGAGAAGAAGGCTTCTGTTCTCTACTGACTATTTCCTAGTCTAACCAGAGCCTTTCACCAACTTGTCAGACAGGTAGTGATACCATTTGGCAGGTGACAGTGTAAAGAATAAAGCTCTGAGTGACCAACCTATACGCTTCCAATATGCCAAACCTATCCTGTGCTCATAGTCTCCTTAATAATAGATGCTTTGTAAGAACAATTTCCATATTATATCTAAGGGATGCAAAATGAAGGGCCTGAGTCCAGGAGGCTCTTTAGGGATCAGGACACCTAAGCAGTTCTCCATATTTAGGGAAATTGGGAAAGGGGGTGGGGCAAGAGGGAATGAGGATGAGGATTTGTGGTCTTTGTCCTTATCTGGGGTAAAAATGGAGTGTTTCTTACCCAGAGCAATGATGTGAGGCCCTCTAATGCTACTTCCAGCCTTTGTTAGAATATTTAGAAGAGAATGTTCTTAGAGTGGAGCCCAACTGGAGCTGGGAGCCTCTGGCTTCTACTTCCAGGCTGAGAGAGGGAGGGTGGCCTCATGGACAATAGCCTGGGGCTGCAGCCTGGAGGAGCTTTGACGCTTGAGGAGGCTGACCTTTTCTCAGCACTTTTTTATGAATAGTATCCCCAGAACCAAATTTAACCAAATTATCAACACCCATTGTGCCATAAAACCTGCTTAGATTTGGCAAAGCAGGTGAAATTTGAAGGATGTTGGTCATTCTTGACTTTAATTCCCAAGATAACACTTGAAAGATGGAATTTTCAAGAATTAGAGTGAAGTTTTCATCCTATCCCACTCACTTAAGTCAGTCTGGTCCCCTAAAGTCACCCTAGAAAGAGCACCCAGGGCTCAGGTCCCTACTCCTCCACTTCCTGGGTAGGGCCAGGTTAGTGCTCTACAAACTGGCAATGCTGGGGGTGATTAGTGGTAGCCTGTGCAGCTGGTCTGGCATGTGACTGCTGCCGACAGGTGTGGAGTGTCATAAACGCCTGATGGAGGACTTTGCTCATTGCACTCATTTTTATCCAAGTTACTGCCTGCCTGCCAAGCTCTGAATTAAGCACCAGACAAGCTTGCTGTCATCACAGTGTATTGTGATGCCTGTGAGGGCAAGGCTGAGCTGCGGCCTCTCAGAAGCAAAGATAACAGTAGCTCCCCAAGGTCTTCAGGCTCAGAGGGTTCCCTACCATGCTGTTGTCAAGTTAAGGTTTGCAGGACCAGTTGCTGTTAATCAGGGGATTCAGTGAGGTGAATAGACAGAAACATTCAGTTAGACAGGTAGTGTCATAATGGCTATCAAACAGTGGGTTAACAGACAATATCACAGCTTTCTTGCAAGCCCATACACTAAGCTGGGAACGGCAAAAAGTAAAGACACAGATAAGAAAATTGCAAGTAAAGATAAGTGCACTAAAGATGAGTTGGAGTGGTAAGATATAGATGAAATCCACACAGGGGTCAGAGGAGATGACATCTTAAGAGATGACAAACAAGCTAAGCAGCCTGTGGTAAGAATCGGCCAGCCATTCTAAGACCTAAGGGAAAAATGTTTCAGGCTTGGGAGACCACAAGAGGAAAAGATCTTAAGGCAATAATGAGCCTATGAGTTCATGAGCAGAAAGCTCAAAGATGGGGCTAAGGGCCAGGTCATGTAGCACTATATTGACTATGCCCGAGAACTTTGCCATAAACAACAGATTTATGCGTGTGTGTGTGTGTGTGTGTGTGTGTGTGTGTGTGTGTGTGTGTGTGTGTTTTAAGTGCATTCTGGCAAAGGCAAAGGCCCAAAGTAAGAGAGAATAAACCTCATTTAGAAAGCTACAATGGTTTTGGTGCATCTAAAGGCACAGAACACAAGGCAAGGGAGTTGGCACTATAGACATTAAGCTACTTTTTAAATGAGCTAAAAACTGGACCTCAATCCTAGGATTGAGTCAAGATCTGAGTCAAGCTCAGAACGGCCGTCTTGGCAAGAGGACCAACTCTTGATAGAATGTTGATTGAGCCCTGACTCCACCCAGAGCACCCCAACAAAACCATAGCTGTAGTCTGACTTCCCATCATAGACAGGCTTCAACCACAGTAATAACCTAGGCCATCTCTGTCCATACACTGAAATCCAATCCAATCCCAATCTACCCCAGTCCAACTCCAACCCAATCTATTCTGTCTCCATTCACACCAGCTCATCTTCTCTGCCAGCCTCTTCTTAATCCCCAGTAAACCAATCACTGGAAAACAGATACTTGAAAACTACTTATAGGCAACATTTAACAGCCTCACTCCTTTTCCCCACATTATACTAAGATTTCCTGTCCTTCGGGTAAGAGGCTTCCTCCACATCACCAACACCACCCAGTGTGACATCTGGTTCTTCACAGCCAGGCTTCTCATCCTTTCAAGAGATGTTATGGAAGGTCCTCAGCTACAAGTAACCCTAACCCAATGCATGCCTGCTATACTCACCTCAGCTGTCCTGAAAGATCCTGTGTCCCCTTTCCCCCAGCACTCTTTCTGAGGGAGATCTGGCAGGCTGCAAAGAAGCCCAGCCCCTTCAGTCTCCACCTCCTTCTGTGGCTCAGGGCTCTTTATTCTTGGACTTCCCGCCTCCCTCTTTTTGCTCCTCCTTGTTGGGAGTACAGGCTGTGTCCATGGAGTCCATCAGCAGATATGCCCCACCAGCCTACTACAGCTCTGGTTCACGTCTAAGCTTCCATGCCCTAAAAGGATAAGCCCAAACTGTGGGGAAGGGAGGAGAGGCATTAGGTAGATGGTCTCTAGAGTCCTTTGAAAATAGACCTTTGCCAGCTGGGGTATTTAGACCAATCCCAAATGTGCAGTTAAGAGTAAGAAAAGGCCAGAAGAAACTCATTTTGCACCTGTGCTGTGTGTGAGGGTCTTTCACAGTTTCTTCACAAAGCCATCAAACAGCCAGGGGAAAGACAAAGTTCATTTTCAGAGACTCCACAACTGAGAGAGCCTGTCTCCACCCTAAAGTAAGTACTTTATCCCCCAACTTTCCTTTTGGGGATGTTGATAGGTCCTTGTTGAGCCTGGGACCCAGTGGTCCCATCCTCTAAAGCCCTAAAGACCTCATTCTCTCTCAGCTCTGGCTTCTATGGGTAGCTAACACAAAACATGGGTCCCCAGGGATAATTCTCTGCCTTCTACTCCATGGTGTACTGAAATCCAGGCCAAGGGAAGAGAAGGTAATGCAGTTTCGTTAACCCTCTCTCTACTCCTGACCAGCCACCTAAGATCAATGTCATTGGGTTTCTGTTAAGGGTAAAAAGGGTAACAGAACATTTACAAAGTTAGAGAATAATTTCCATGTGAAACTAAGTGACCTAACTTTTGAAATAATTTGAAACTACATTTGTACTTGAACAAATGTTATTTGAATTGGTTTTTCACTTTGTTTCACTATTCAGTCTACAATTAAAGGTTTTACACCAAAGCACAGGGTGCATTAACCCACGCTATACAAAAATAGACAATGCCAAGCCTAATCATTATAACTCACATCAAAACTACTAAATACAAGAGCTTTTGGTACCTGCAGAACTTTCAATCTGGTGCTCTGCTACTACCCTAGAGCCACTGCGGCTGCTTCCATTAGTCCATAGGCAAGGCTGACACAAAGACTTTACACACACACACACACACACACACACACACACACACACACAATTTATTTCCATCTAAGATGGGGCAGCATGAAGTGATAACCATGTGAAACAGTGAGAAAGTGAGCAGTGGTATGTGTGCCATGCTGGACTTCAGGCCATGGGGGGCAGCACAACATGAGACAAAATAAACAGCTGAGATAATATCTGCAGCTTCTAGTTCGTTGCCTCCTTCCCATGCTGCAGCGTGGGAAAGGGAATCCAGGCAGAAGTCTAGAGGTTTCCCTCAGCTGTGAAGTTGGACTGGGGGTTCAGGATGCCCAAGTCAATCAAAATACAAAGGCATAGTATTAGAGATGGACAAATGTGCACCAAAGACAACCCTTGAGGGCAGAGAGTCTTCCTCAAGAATTCAGTAGAGTACTAATTATATGAGCAAGCTAACTAAAACTATGGGGAGAACCATTTTAAAAAATTAGAAATAACACTGTACAGTGATCACACGGGACAAAGATTGGTGGCTCCCTGACCACCAGACTGGAGGGTTTCACAGTTCACCTCTTTATTGGGGGTACAGAAGCCCACACCTCAATATGAGCAAGTTCTGATTGGCAAACCTTCAAAGCATAACCCAATAAATGATCAAACTAGTTCCTCGTTATTAAGAGGCCCCCTGGGAACAAAGCTTAAGAGTGTCTCTGGTAAGGAGATATCATGGAAGAAGAGGCAGAAAGATTGGAAGAGCCTGAGGATGAGGAGGGCTGTGAACAGCTGTCTTCCAGCTGTTACAGTAGAGAACACGAGGCAGCTATGACTATTCACAGAAGCTTTGCACAAATAAAAGTAAATTAACAAAATTTTAAAAACCGTGAAAGTAGGAGGAGAAGTAGTTGGGAAGAAGGAGCCTGTGGGAGTGGAAGGATGTAAGAGAGGGTGATGGGGATGAAGATCATCACAGTATGTTGTACACATGCACAAAATTGACAAAAGGAAAAATTAACAAACAGAAAAAGATGCGTCATGACTACAGTAATCATGAGAAAGCTAAAGTGGCTTTACTTCTATTAGACAACACATATTTCATAGCAAAACAAATTTCCACAAACACAGAACAGTGATAAAAATACAGAAAGAAAGAAATCTAGAAGTGTGGTCAAATGTTTCAATAATCCACTCAAGAACTGATTAACATAACCCTGCCACACCCAGGGTCTGTGTTGATAACCATGGCTCCTGTTACCAGAGAAGGCCATGAGGATGCCTGGGGTCTGGGCCACCACCTAGGGCCATGTTAGTGCCTGAGGGCTACTCTGCAGTTGGGGCAAACCCAGGGCCATGGTGACATCTGGATCCAGGCTGCTGCTAAGGGCCATGTCTGAGTTCGTGACCTATCACAGCCGGAGTCTATGTTGATGCCCATAGCCCATGTTGCCATCAAAGGCCACAAGGATGCCTGGTTTCTGAGTTACCACCTGTGGCCATGTTGGGACATGAGTGGCAGGTCACTGCCCAGCCCATGCTGATCTGGGTGGCCTGTGCTGCCACTTGGGTCCATGGAGTCATCCAGGTCCAAGCTGCTGCTGAGGGCCATGTCTGGGTCCATGGCCCTACCACAGCCAAGGTCTACATTGATGTCCATGGCTCCTGTTACCACTGAAGGCTGTGCAGATGCCTGGGACCTGGGTTGACACCTGAGGCCATGTTGGTACCAGATGATCATGCTGCCACTAGGGCCATATAGATCTGAGTGTCCTGCATTGCCACCCAGGGCCATGGTAATGTCCCAGCCCAAGCTGCCACTGATAGTCATATCTGGGTCCATGGCTCTACCACAGACAAGGTCTGTACTAATGTCCCTGGCTCTTGTTACCATTGAAGACTATGAAGATATCTGGGGCCATGTTGGTGTCCTAGGGCCACCTGCAGGCAGGACAATGCCAATCTAAGTGGCCTGTGTGCCATCCAGGCCATGGTGACATCCAGGCCCAAGCTGCCTCTAATGGCCATGTCTGGGTGCATGGTCCTAATGCAGCTGGGGTCTGTGTTGATGTTTGTTTCCTGTGTTACCACAGAGGCCCATGAGAACCAATGGTGTTGAACCATGTGTTTAGTACAAGGGCCATGCTGAGCTGGTCCCTCCCCTCACTGGCCTGGGATTCTGGACCTCATGACCCCAGCATGGGAGAGCTGGTCCTGCCCCTTACAGAAGAGCTGGCCCTGCACTTGGGAAGGTGGCCTCCACCTCCTGCTGGGGGTGGTCCCAGCATCCTGGATGGACCAACTTGGCTACCTTCCAGGCACACATCCAGGGCTTTGAGCTAGCACTCCCCAACATGGACCCCATCTATAACTTGCTGGAACACGTGAAGGGACTGATCCTGTGGAACCACAGCCTCAGGATCTCCATGACTCAGGGCAAAGCAGGATATCCAAGAGGAGATTCGGTGAGGGTCCAGTATTGATGGTGTACCAGAAGCCAGAGGTCTTGAACCTGACCAATAATATATTATACAATGAACATCTGCAAGTAAAGCTGTTTGGACACAAGTGTCTACTGCATGACACACAGCAGCTCCCAAGGCCACCAAGATGAATGAAGATGCGGGCAGGATGGTGAGGCAGGAAAGATGGAGGAACAAAGTGTTCCTTTTGTTTGCTTTTTTTGTTTGTTTTTGTTTTGGGGGGTGTTTATCTCTTTTTAATTATTATTATGTGTATTATTATGTTTTTATTTACTTTTATTTCATTTTATTACTGTTTTTTTAAGTTTTCCTTTGGGGGAGGGATGCTACAAGGGTGAAGGACAGATATGGAGGGACTGGGAAATGGGTGGGATTGGGGTGCATGATGTGAAATTCCCAAAAAATCAATAAAAAATACATTTTAAAAAATTGATTAAAACATACTTAATAATAAAAGAGTGAGTATTTTCCCTTTAAGACGGTATAGGAAGTTCATAATGTTCTTTTGTACCTACACAAATGACTCCATTTTGGAAATCTTTTGGAAAGCAAAAAATAAAACTGTCTTCATTCACAGACAACATGATCATCCATGAAGAAATTTTGGTAAAATTTGTCAAGAAAGTCTATAATTTGGGAATAGTAACTTTTAAGATTCAAGATTAATAAAGATAAATCATAGTTCTCTGTACTAACAATGTGTAAGTTTTCATTTTAATTGAATAGACAACACCACTTACATTAGGATCAAAACTATAAAATATTTAGAGATAACTCTGGTAAAATACTTTAAGTACTGAATGGAATCTATGATCTTTTCTGAAAGAAGTTAAAAGAAGTTTTAAAAAGAGGAAAACATCCTGTTCATAAGTTGGAAGACTCAATCACACTAATTCTCTCAAACTGGATCAATAGTTTCAATGAAGCCCAAAACAAAATTTCAAAAGAATTTTGTTCTACTTTATAATTATGCTGCTATAAATTTTAAATTGCTGATAAAATTTACATGGAAATATAAACTGATCAACTTTGAAAATCTGAAGCAAAGTTGAAGTATTCAAAATATTTAATTTTCTATAGATTTCTTACAATGCTACACTAATCAAAACAATGTGATCTTGGTATAAACATAGACAAATAGTCATGAAGTAGAATAGTCTAGAGTTAGACATATATATGTGCAGAAAATAATTTTTTGCAAAGGCAGCATAATTGGACATAGTAACACAATGGTAGGATAGTTATATATAGTTATGCATAGATAAGCTAGTGTTGATTAGATGATCAGGTGTCATTGTGGAAATAAGTTAACTTTGATCTGTACTTCACACTGTACATTCAAACAGCTCAAAATGGATCTAGAACTAAATGTAAAACTTAAGACTGTAAAGCTTCTACAAAAAAGCGGTTTAATGTGACTTCCAGTTTGCAAATGAGTTTTTAGATGCAACCACCAAAGGAATAGAACTCTACAAATCAAACTTCATCAAAATAAAAACTTCTAACTTTTGAAACATGTGAAAGCAAGCACAAGGTAAGTCACACAGTGGGGGAGGATGCAAAGTGCATATCTGACAAAAATATTTGTATGCAAAGCATATTTGAAACTCTTAGCTTGGCTGCTGAGATGGTTCAGTAGATAAAGGAGTTCTCAAGGAACATATCACTTGTCTTCCAAACAAGAGATCTTTGACATGGGATAACTATCCAATGATTCTTCCAGCATGGAGCACACACTGCAGATCATTCCTCTACCATTACTCCTCCTTTGGACCCTTTACTGTGTATTAATCTAACAGTCAGGTCTGGAGTGCAAGTGTGTAACATTGAAAGGAGGTGTGTAGAGTTGAGCCACAAACGTGTGATTTTAGAAGTCATAAGCCTGTCAGAGCCTTGATTTCCTCATCTGTGAAATGGGAAAAAAAAGCAATACCTAAAATATAATGCTGCTATACTATAGCTCATAACTTGACCATTACTAATTGGAGAAAGCACTTTGGGGACTTCATAGGATAATGCAAGAACAGTCAAGGAATACAGTTAGAGAAAGAAGTACAAGGTGAGATTGGATAAGGGAACAAGAGTAAATTTTTATTTAAAATAAAACAACAAAATACACTCTCCCTCTTCGTATCACTAAGCAGCTGAGCCACATAGTCATAGAGCTCATTGTTGCCAGGTCTAGAAGTATGGAGCTAGACAAGGCCTGAGTCCTGCCATTAGAGGGGCCTGGAGAGTCTCATAGGAGCATTTAAATATTTATGGTAGAGAATAAGCAGAAAGTTGCTATGTAACTCCATGAGCTCTGTACCAGAGGAATAAGCATCCAGATGGATTATAGCGGTTGGTACTTCATGATGGAGGAAGCACAGAGACCATGGGGGTTTAATGGAAGTACTTAGTATAGGCAAATCTCCCAGCAGAGCCACAATGACTCTCGTCACCACCAGTCATACAATCAAGGAGATTTAGAGAATTCAGAGATTCCCAAGCTCTCCTGAGAAGAAAACCAAGTAGTAACAATTTAATCTAGACAAGGGAGCACTTCAGACCTAGCATGGAACTTGGTTATGAAAACTGGGAACTGATGTACTTAGAAACCTATCTTCCAAGGTGTGAGTCACATACATGACTGTTATTTTTATTATTTAAAACCATTATCATCGACATTTATTGATTGCTTTTGATTTTTCCCATGTTCATATTCACTATCTCATTTAATCCCACAATCATTTGATAAGACCCACGTTGCATTTATATTTCATAGTGTTAATAGTTTACAAAATTGCTATGTTTTAATGGGTTAGATAACTGGTCTCCAAATAAAAGTCATTAATCTTAATCTGAATCCATATGATTCCAACCCCACAATGCCTCCTTTTCTGATGATTACAGAGGCCACATCTGAAGAAGGTTCTTGGCAGGGTTGTGCACTTTTGAATTTCATTCCTAAGTCAGATGAAGACACAGAGAAACAAATTTCAACTTCTCTGAATATTTGTAAAATAATTTATTTATTAAGAGATAAAAAGGTTTGATTGGTTGATTGATTTTAAATTGGGTATAACAATATATCAGGATAGCATCATTGGCCACAATTCTGCAATTTTTCAAAAATTCCAGGGTTGTTCATATAGACCATAACATAAATGGTGCTTTTTAGACTTGTATAATAAAACAGCCTACATATGATCATCTACTGCATGCTGATAACACTTAATTAATGTTTTAAAAAGATGTCAAAAATCTGTTTCATTGTTGACATCATAGTTGGTCATTGTACACATGAGGAAATAAAATCAAGAGAGATTATAAAATATACCACCTAATGGTATTTCCAAATTTTTACCATTTACATTGTATTTCGGTATTCTTTCCTCTGTCATAATCTACATTAGTTTCTATCTATACTTCTTCAATGTTCATCTTTTTTACATGATGCCAAGATCTGTAAGCAGAGTGAGTGTGCCTTCGGTAAGATGTACCATACCCTCACAGGCATTGGTAAGATGTACCATACCCTCACAGACATTGGTAAGATGTACCATACCCTCACAGACATTGGTAAGATGTACCATACCCTCACAGACATCGGGGCCTTAGAAGACTCACATGTTCATCTTCTTCTGCTCTTTGCTTCTCCAGTGAGATCAACAGATCTACAGTCAAGGACTTTTAAACATGTTTGGTAAACCATCAGGAAATGAAAGGGGGAGATAAGGAAACTATGAGGTGCCACTGAGGAAGGAAGGCAGAGACAGGGACCTCAGGAAGCCAATGCCCAGATGAAGAGGCAGGAAGATGAGAAGAGGTTGTAAGATGGAAAAGGTATGACCTGGCCTTTGAGGAAAAAAAAAAAAGAGGCCTTTGAGAAAATCAGCGTGATTAGTTATGTTCCTAGAGTCATAACCAAAGCCTGAGTTTGACTGAGGATCCAGATGTCTTAGAGATTTGTGTCTCAATGCCAGAAATTATTCCTGCTGCTTGCAACCAGATTTCTTCGGTCTTCTATCTCCACCCAACGCTCCACACTAAAACCACTTATCAATCCAGAAAGTCTTACCAAGTCTATACTGAGTCTTGAGCCACATAATCCATACTTAATACAAAAGGAAAATGTGTCTGAGACATATGTGATAGGAATATGCCCCAAAATGAATTATCACAGCAAAGCACAGACACACACACACACACACACACACACACACACACACACACACACGTCAAAAATCACATTCATATCAAAAATACAGTGCACTATAGACATAGACATAGTATAGATACATGCTAAAAGACAAAAAGCACACATGTTGAAGGGCCAGCCATTCCAGTACTACACACCCATAGATGCATGTATCACATTCTACAGATATGAGCAAAGGATTACAGGTACCAGACATCCATAAATATACTTCCCACCATAAAGATACACAAAACAGCAGTCTTACACAGATGTATATCAACACACCAACTGACATGTATCTCATGAATAAGGTAAAGGTACAGTCAATGACATCAGTTGTAATATATGCACACATCAGGACACAACTAACACATTTACCAAGACAAAACTAGCACATATTCATGTTTCTCTCTCCCTCTTTCACTCCATCTTTTCTGCATAGACATACCCACTTATATACAAAACCAAAACAGAAAACATCCTTATAGGACTATTAGTCTCCATGTAGCCACACATATGGACACTGACAGATTCCACATAAATGCATGCAAATGTATAAAGAAAGTTCAACATTTCATATCAATTGCCTCCTCTCCAATTATGTCTCCTCCAAATGCCTTCATTAACCCTCAATTACAACTATGTAACTACTTTGAGGTATGAGTATTAGGTTATATAATCAATACAGATTCACTGACATGTACACATGGGAGAAAGCACCATAAAAAAATTGAATATCAAAACTAAAGAATCATGAGATGTGGTATTTATAGCCTTCCCATCTCAAAACTATGCATATTTTATAGTTAGGAGGAAGGGAGATGGCACAGCTATTATAATAGAGGCCACATAACACAGTTGTTCTCCATGGTCATCTGTCCAGACTGATCATAAGTTCTGTATTGACATGTTCCCAGAAACAAAGACACAAAGTCCATCTGGTGCCCTAACCAGAATTGGACAGCCCAGTGAGTTGCATGCTATAATCATCAAGTCATTCTGCAAATCCTCATCCTGTCATCTTTGGTATTATTGAGGACATCAGAACTGGGTGTCCTTCTCACCTGCCATCTTGTGAGAACATACGGATGACTCTTGAACGGATCTCCTTGGTCTTTGCTCCATAGACAATGGGATTGACTACAGGTGGTAGCAGGAGATAGATATTAGCCATAACCACATGGACCAGGGATGTAGGACCCCCCAGCCTATGCACCACTGATAGCCCAATGAGGGGCACATAGAAGACCAGGACAGCACAGAGGTGGGAGATGCAGGTGTTGAAAGCCTTGAGTGCTGCCCCTCGAGTTGATAACTCCAACACAGCCCTCAGGATGAGGATATAGGAGAAGCCAATGAAGAGGGAGTCCACACCCATGACTGAGAGGATGATGAAGAGTCCATAAACTACATTGACTTTGGTATCAGTACAGGATAGCTTCATAATATCTTGATGAAGACAGAAGGAGTGTGTGACAGTATGTGTTTGGCAGTATGACAACCGCTTCAAAAGGAAGGGCAGTGGGAAGAAGAATACAAATCCCCTGGCCAGGGAAGCTAGTCCAATCTTGGCCACAGTAGGCCCTGTGAGCACAGAAGCATGGCGCAATGGGTAGCAGATGGCCACAAAGCGGTCAAAAGCCATGGCCAGCAGGACAGCAGACTCCATGGCTGATAGAGCATGAATAAGGAACATTTGGGTCAAGCAAATGTTGAACTCGATCTCCTGAATGCCAGTCAGAAACAAGCTGGCCATTTTGGGCATGGTGACAGAGGAGAGGACCAGGTCAATGGTAGAAAGCATGGCCAAGAAGAGGTACATGGGTTCATGCAAGCGTCTCTCTACACGAATGATGAGGACGATGGCCAGGTTGCCCAGTGTGGCCACTGCATACATAAAACATAAGGGGAGAGCCAGCCAAAAGTGGGTATTAGGTCCCAGGCCAGGGATGCCTACCAGCAGAAAATGGGCTGGATGGACCAAACTTCCATTTGGAGTGGTGATGAGAGGGACCAGGTGCTGTAGTGTCTGCATGCCAGATCCAGAGACTGGGAAAGAGGAAAGGAGAAACAGTATTCAATGATGGTCCAGAAAAGAGAAAGAGCTAATGAGAAAAAAACACTGGAGTAGTGATAGTATAAAAGATTTAATTTAAAAAATACTCAAGTATCCTGAGCCCTCACCTCTTTCTGGTCTCATCCTTCCTATTTTTAATTTTATAAACATTATTATAAAAAGTTGTAAATAAATAAAAACAGCATACATAAAAATTAACCAGATCCAAAGTAATTTTACTTATACACCTCTCTCTGAATATCCCAGACTTCATCCTGACCCTCCAAGGTCCCAGAACTACATAAGAAAATTTTGATCTCATTCAATTAATCTTGATGAGTGAATGCCTCCTCCTCCTCGAACATTCTGAACAACCTCTCTTTCTTTTCAGAGCTGATATTGCTGACCTGGCTATGACTCTTGGCTACATCCCATCAGGTTCTTATGGTCCTCCACTCTGACACTGTCGCTTCCAGGCTTGGGGCAGGCTTAGGTCTAGAACCAGAGGCTTGGTATCTGATTGCCTCTGACCTAGCATAATCCAATTTACGGCAGGAAATGGGAACTCATCCTAGAATCTGTTTGCAAGACAGATTTTTTTTTTCCTAAGTCTATATAGCATTTCTCAAACTCCCTTAATAAAATTATGTGATGTGAAGCTGGGATGAAGAAGCCTTGAAGAAGTCGAAGGGAAGGAAGGGGGATGAATATGATCAAAATACATTGTACCCATGTATGAAATTCCCAAATAGATAATTTCTTACTTATCTGAGGGAGTTGCAAACAGAACCTGTTCATCCAAGCCTAGAGAGCCAGAATTTCCAGGTGAGGCATATAAGAGGCAGTTTTTTTAAATGATCCCTTTCCCCCTAAGTAATTATCCTTTTTCATCAGCAAGAACTGTGGAACTCTGTTCTGGTGTTCTGGGGAGTAGAGAAATGGGGGTGAAGAAAAGCTATCATTCCAGGTGGCCAACACAAAACAGAGTGGAATCACTCATCAGGATATCTCCAGGTCAGTGTGAGAGTTGACCCCAAACTGTGCTTAGCTGGGGTGTGTCATTGAAACCGGATGCAATGGAGGCATGGAAAGAGAGTCAGTGAGTGCAGCTGCTGTCACAATCAGGTGGCCACAGGCACACTCTTCTACCTCTTTTCCTGGTAAGCTCATGTCACTCCTGGCTCAACTCCCTCTCTACACATACCACTCCGCTACATAGCCCTAACCTGAGGTCCAATCGTAGAACCTACCAGTCCTAAGACACTTCTGCCTTGATATCTATGGGCCTCCCCTTACCCCAATAAGACCCCTCCCAAACCTATGTCCACCTTCACAAGCACAACTTGAGGTGTCAGGTTTCTGATTACAGAGTTATAGGCGATCTCCCTAGCCTTCAGACACAGTCAGAACCCATCGTCTGTTAACCAAGCATTTAACAGTGAGGCTCAAATTTGCTTTCCAGCCCAGCTTCCATCCTCTGCTTCCTTGTCAGAACCAGGCACTACCTGTACCACCAACACACGCACACGCACATGCACACACACGTACACACACTTTACATTTTACATTTACAATTACATAAAGTAATTTCCCTTGCCTCGCTTCTTAAGGGCGGAAGGCTAGAACTGGAGAGTCCTCTTCAAGAGGTCGGTAATAATTGGAACTGGCCTCACAGAGACTGAAAGAAATTCCTCTCTGAGCCAGTCACAGAACATAGTCTCTGGTCCAGACTACTGTAATTTGGAAGGGCTGCTTAACGACAGATGTCTCTAAGTAGCCAGGCTGTCCAAATGCACCCTCCATGCCCTGCACAATCTCTATGGATTTCCCAAAGCCAAGACAAACCTCCCCTTTGCTGCCTCTCTCAGGTCTGAGCCAGGGCATGTCCATCATCAGTTCTGCTACCTAAATATAGATTGTCTGGTGGCCTTTAAGAGTGCCAGCAGAGATCTGTGATCTGGGACGCAACGTCCACTCAAACCCCCAAGGAAAGCTGAGCCCTGTCTCCTACCCAATTCTTCTG
Organism: Peromyscus melanophrys; assembly: GCA_902168415.1. Classification (NCBI taxonomy): domain Eukaryota; kingdom Metazoa; phylum Chordata; class Mammalia; order Rodentia; family Cricetidae; genus Peromyscus; species Peromyscus melanophrys. The sequence goes on from CABHPR010149936.1 coordinate 21,896, forward strand.
AGACCTTTTTAGGAAAGTGGTGCGGGGCGGGGGAAGTGCGGGGGTGTCTTGCCGTGGAAGAGAGAAAAGAAATGACCGGGGTGGAAAAGAGTAAATACCGGACTGGAGTGATAGGCCCGCACCAGAAAACAGGACAAGGAAGGATACTTGTACTGGTGATCAAGGAGCTATTTTTGTTTTTTGATGCTGCCCCCTTGTGGTCATATGGAGGAGTTGTAACCTAGTAGCTTCAAGAAAGGTAACTCAAAGACCAAAAAGTTAATTCTGGGTTGCTTCTGATGTCTTTCCACAGCATAACACTTCCGGTCAATTCTCTTTCTGTACTCTTTCCTCCTTGTGTGGTCAATCGTAGCTCTTTCACAGAGTGGAGATTTGAATGAAACAGACTTAGGTTACTTCGGCATGTAGTGAAAATACACTAACAACCCTCCCATGGGCGTTGTGATCCTTTGTGTTAGTCTAAACAACTGAAAGAGTCCACTAAGCAAGGGGAAACTCTGTTGCGATCGTGTTGCAACTGTTAGAGAAAGAAAATAAATTGAAGAAGAGTGTAAAGACTAACCTGAAGGGTCCAGGAATATAAAAATATAAAATTGCAAACCTAAAAAATAAAAGCTGAGCCAGGCGGTGGTGGCACACGCGTTTAATCCCAGCACTCGGGAGACAGAGCCAGGAGAATCTCTGTGAGTTCGAGGCCAGCCTGGTCTACAGAGCAAGCTCCAGAACAAGCACCAAACACGAAGAAACCCTGTCTTGAAAAAGCCATAGATAGATAGATAGATAGATAGATAGATAGATAGATAGATAGATAGATAGATAGATAGATAGATAGATAATAAAGATGAATAAATATAAATAAATAAATAAATAAATAAATAAATAAATAAATAAATAAATAAATAAATAAATAAATAAATATAACTGACAGCCATCAGCTTTGCCAGCAAATAGGGATTAACCTTTAACTATGTCCTTCCATGATTTACGATGGGCAGCTCTGTCAGCAACCCAAATGTTAGTTTTTTACTAAAGATTGCCCCCTGTAGTCCTGGGGTTAGCTATTCTCAATAAACCCTTACCACTCACTACCGAAACCAAAGTTAACTTTAATGAGTTCTACATGACAACCTGCTTTACATTGCTTCATATTCCTCCCACTATGCGAAGGCATCTATGTTAGGAAAAGTTGCAGGTTTTGGGTCAAGAAGGGATGCAGGGATATACAAATATCATTTAATTGAAACCCTCTAAAATCTTGTTAATGGAAAATTGTAAAACCTAAAACAATTTGTCTCTAAAAGTTTAATTTTGGAATTGTAAAAATTCCTTTGTCCATGCCTAATGCTTTCCCTTACTATAAAAAAGGGGCTCATACACCCCCTCCAAATGCCACAGCCTCAAAATACAACTCTGGCTGTGGTCTCAGCTAGCTGATAAACTTTTGTACCCCAAAAGTTTATCTTTTCTTTTCTTTTCTTTCCTTTTCTTTTCTTTTCTTTTTCTGGAAAAAAAAGTCTGCTTCTGGTTTAATAGACTTCAGTGGTCTGTCCTCCATTATTGCGTGACCCCAAACCCAACAAACCCAGACAAGGTCTTGGGTTATTTTGAGAGATGTTTTGATAGGCTGGTGAACTCTTGAGTGCAGCAGCATTTGAAGTAGGCAGAAAAGAACCGGGAAAGCGGTTGTGCATAGCTCTTCAAATGCTTATGTGTGAACAGGGGTGGACCGGACAACACTCAAAGAATTGTTCACTCCCAGAGGCATTTATTTATAATGAATTTCAGAGCAAGCAAAGACTGGACACAAACAAATGCTAACAGGTTGGAACTAGTAAAGGAACAGCCTGTCCTTAATTTCTCATGGTGTTGGATTGGTTTTTTTCAAAGCTGTGGCCAAGTATCCCTTCTGATTCCTCCCCCTGTGTGTTAACCTGAATAATTTTACTTGTCCCCATAGCTTCCATCACCTAAACAAGCCAGGTTTTTCTCCTTCATTTAAGACATGATATTGTCTATTAGACATAGAAGTCCCTCAAACATCTCAGGTTCAACATTTAACACTATGGTTGTTCTTAGTTCCTGCCATGGTTTTGATTATCTGCAGATTAAATTCAGATACTCACAGAAATGAGAGACTGCTACAGGAAAGTCATTGTTGTATAAATCACACTTAAGTATAATCTAAGGAATTGTTCAGATTTGCAGAAAGGACACAAAGGAGTTGACCATTCCAAAGCAGGAGAGTTTGTACAAATGCTTAGAAATGGACGGCAGGAAAGAGAACCGTATACAAGCATGAGGACTTGAACTCAGATCCCCAGAACCCACACCACCTTGGATGGGGTGGTCAGCATCTGTAACCCCAGCACTCCTACAGCAAGACGGCAGGCAGAGACAGGGGAGTCCCTGAAAGCTTATGGGCCAGCCAGCCTGGCACACACAGCAGCAAATGACAAGAAACAAGGTAGAAGATGGGGTGGACACCCAAGGTTGTCCTCCTTCCACATATGTGTGTCATGGCACATGTGTGCCTACACTCACACACACATTCACAAAAAGACAGACAGACAGATAGGTGATAGATGGGTAGATAATACCAACTATGGCCACATGACCAGTTATAGAAATGAGGAGTGTACTTGACATAACTGTTTTTGCCCTATTTTGTTAAGGATATATTTGTACATATATACATGATATATGTATATATATGTGTGTGTGTGTGTGTGTGTGTGTATAATGTGTGTGTGTATGTATATATATGGCATCCATGTTTTCCTTCCTCTCCTGTTCTTTTATTATGTAACATAGCAATGAGTTGATATCAGTACTTAAGTTCTGAATCTATATTAGCATATTTAAATTGTAAACATTCCACAAGGGAATATTCACTATCTAGTCTTGGATAATAAGTAGTGTGCTTTGGGTTGTATGGGATATTTATATCATCATAGGTGAAGCTATGACATATGTCCTTTTGTTTGTTTTAAGACAGGTTCTCATAGATATCAGTTTGTTTTATTTGAGACAAAATCAATGGCTATGTAGCTCAGGATGACCTTGAACTTCTGATCTTCTTACTAAACATCCTAACTTCAAGGATTACATCCATGCACCACCATACCCAACTTATGTGGGGTTGGGACTCAAACCTGGGGCTTCATACACACTGGACAAGCACTCTACCAACTCTTCTGCATCCCAGCCCCTTTTATTGTCTTTATTTGGTAAGTGAGTGTAACATGAGAAGTGGTTAGATATCAAATTTAAAAGGATAAAAAGTGATGGTTGTACTTGATTATCAACTTGATGGGATTTAGACTGACCTAAGAGATACATCTCTGATTGTGTTTGTGAGAATGCTTCTAGAGAAGACTAGCTGAGCGATGAACATCCACCCACCCTCAAATTGGGTGGCACCATCTAACAGGTGGCCCATATATAAAAAGGCTAAAGGAAAACCCACTTCACTTCTTCCTGAGTGCATCTGTCATTATCTTTGCCATGCTCCACCAACCTTAGACTCCAAGTTCTTCAGCCTTCCAATATGGTCTCAATATAAAGGACCAGAGACTTGGGAGGGATTGGGGAGAATCCTGTGCCTTCAGTGCTGAGACATCCAACTTCATGGATTGAGTAGCCATTGAGCTCTTTGCCTCTAAAGGATAATGATGGCTATTTTTTAAATACCCAGCACCTACTCACCTATCATACAAGCCAGTTTAAATAAAATAAACTCCCCCTCTCTCTCTCAGCGTGTGTGTGTGCATGAGCATGTGAACACACACATTCTTCTCATTCTATTCTTCTAGAGAACCCTACCTAAAACATCATATAAGTGTAAGTTTTATAAGAAAGCCTTTGTAAATCTGATTCTTTTCATGAACAGACCCATACTGAGAGAAGCCATACAAATGTAAACAATATAGAAAACCCTTTGTTCAATTTTATTCTGTACAAGTTCATCAGTCAACAAGATAATTTGGTCTTATCTTCAAAAGCTTTAAGTCCAGCCTGCCCCTTCTCATAAACACAAGCCTCTTCCCCCAGCAACTCCATGTCATCCTGCTATCAGGGCCTTTGAGAGTCAATTATAGTTGCAGACATATTCAAGTTATACATGAAAAAGATGTTCCCATTAACTACTTTAAATTCACTTGAACTTAAGTGACTTAAAGGCAGAGAATATATGACCCATAATTGCAATCCAGGACTCGTGCTCAATTAATATTTTTTAATGCCTGATTTGGACTTGAGAGATGGCTCAGTGGTTAAGAGCACTGGCTGCTCTTCCAGAAGTCCTGAGTTCAATTCCCAGCAACCACATGGTGGCTCACAACCACCCTTAATGAGATCTGGTGCTCTCTTCTGGCCTACAGGCAGAACACTGTATACACAATAAATAAATATATCTTTTTTAAAAAGTCTGTTTTGAATTAATCTGTTCAACTGCAATATAAAGACAGCGATTACATTCTACCACAGCGGTTCTCAACCTGTGGGCCATTACCCCTTTGGGGTTACATTTAAGATATTCACTTTATGATTCATAACAGTAGCAAAATTACAGTTATGAAGTAGCAACAAAGTAATTTTATGGTTGGAGGTCACCACAACATGAGGAACTGTATGAAAGGGTTGCAGCGTCAGGAAGGTTGAGAACAACTGCTCTACCAAAAAGCAGAGGTTCCATGCAGATCTCAGTCCCCGCTTCTCCTCCTGCTTTGCAGATGGTCCCATTATTTTCAGGAATTTTCTGGATCTCACACTGAAGAATTTCAACCATGACCAGAGTTCTGACATTGGCATGGAATCCAAAGGGCATTGGTCCTAACAATAAATATAGCACTGGAACTTGAATTCATCGGGGGATTTTCTGATTACTTCCCATGCAGTCAATGAGTGCCTCCTCTTGATTACTCAGTAAAAGTCCAAATATCAGAAAAAGAACAAGGCCCTAGGAATGCAAAGAAAAACCCAGGCCACTGATTGTTGTTTTTGTCTTGTGTGTCTGTGTAGTTGGATGAGGGGATTTTTTGTAAATGTATCACATTCTCTTTATCCATTTATCCATCTTTATCCATCCCTCAGTTGAGGGACATCTAAGCTATTTCCAGGCTCTTATTACTAAAAAAGCTGCTATGAACATAGATGAGCAAGTGTCATTATGGTAAGATTAAGCATCATTTGGGTATATGACCAAGAGTGGTATACCTGGGTCTTATGGTAGATTGATTCCCAGAAACTGCCACACTGATTCCCAAAGTTTGCACTTTGGAAATAAACAAGTTTGCGCTCCCACCAGCAATGGAGGAGTGTTCCCCTTGCTCCACATCCTCTCCAGCATGAGCTGTCACTTGTGTTTTTCATCTTAGCCATTCTGACAGATGTAAGATGGGATCTCGGAGTCATTTTGATTTGCATTTCTCTGATCGCTAAGGATGTTGAACATCTACTTAAGTGTCTCTTGGCCGTTTAAGATTCTTCTGTTGAGAAGTCTCTGTTTAGATCTGTACCCCATTTTTAAAATAGATTGTGGCCAGGCAAGACTTCAAATGGAAGGAGTGGGAAACCAATCCATTCACATAACCTTCAACCTATAGTCTGTCCTACCTATGAGATGTGCTGAAGTAAGAGTGGCCTAGAGACTGAGGGAGTGGCCAATGACTGGTCTAGCCTAAAACTCATGCCAGGAGAGCAAGCCCACCCCTGACACTGCCTGGAGCATCAGGACCCACAGGCTGGATGACCCAAAGACCTAGGATAGAACCAAGCACAACTGGAGGAAAAATATGTCAATGTAATGATGCCTAACGATATTCTGCTGTACCCATAAATTGGTCTCTAGCCAATTGTCATCAGAGAGGCTTCATCCAGCAACTGATGGAAACAGATGCAGACTCGACCAAACATTAGGCAAAGCTCAGGGAATCCTGCAGAAGATGGGGAGGAAGGAGTGTAGGAGCCAGAAGGGTCAAGGACACCACAAGAAAACACAGAATCAACTAACCTGGGCTCATAGGGGCTCACGGAGACTGAGCCGACAACAAGGGAGCCTGTATGGGACTGACCTAGGCACTCTGCATACGTGTTACAGTTGTGTAGCTTGGTCCTCTTGTGGGACTCCTAACAGTGGGAACAGGGGCTGTCTCTGACTCTTTTCCTGGCTTTTGGGATTACTCCTCATACTGGGTCACCTTTCTCAGCCTTAATACAAGGGAAGGTGCTTAGCCTTACTGCAACTTGATATGCCATGTTTTGTGGCCGGGATGTAAAATAAATATTTTTTAAGAATTTTTTAACGACCGCTTATGATCAGGACTCTTCTGCTTCGTCATTCAATATTGTTTCTAACTCTGAAACTAGTTTGTTGCAATGAGGAGCTACCTGGGAAAGTATGGGAATGTCGAGTTAGTCAGGAAAACCGAAGCGTTTATTAATTATTTTGTTAGTGTCTGAAACCTGGAGCCATGGCCGGCTGCATATCTTCCAGAGAAACGCGGTTTCCAACGTGTAAATGTGCTACCATACACTCAACCTGGGACACATTCATGCCTGGAAGAGCTCCCAGGCTGCTGAATGCCACAAGGGAAAGTGACAAGTTAACAGCCAATCAGGCCGCTCATGGTGCTGACATAGGATGGACCAGGCCCGCATGGTTCGTCGATTCCGGCGCTGTGGGCGGGCCCTGGAGTTTTCACGGAAGCTGCCGGGTGCTGCTCCTGCCTAGGCCGCCGCGCTCCCGCTGGGCTCCGCAGCTTCCCGCAGGTAAGCGCCCTGCCGCATGCTGCGGACTAGGCCGCTGGAGCTCGGCATCTCCACGGCGGGCTACCCTGCGCAGAGAGAAGGAGGCGGCAGCCGGGATCTTTGGAAGGCACAGGTCCTTGCACTCCTTAACCCAGCCCACTGCCCTGGGGACCTGCTCAGCGCCCGAAGGTCAGGAAGGCTCTGTCCGCCGCCCTTCCCCGACCCTCCGGTGCCCGAGTCTGAGCCCTCTGCCCCGCAGCTCCAACTTCCCGGATATTGCCAGGCTCCGCCCCCTCCGTCTGCTCCCTAGGCACTATGGAAGCACCCGTGGGTGCATCATTTTGGCATTGTAAAACGACTTGTCAACTACCAAGTTCATACTGGAGAAGCACACTATTA